>WAAD01027005.1:0-26994 GCA_013389945.1 Fregata magnificens | reverse complement strand
AGAAAAATAAATACACTAAATTTATCAAAATTCACAACTTCATTTTCCTCATGGTGGAAGCTTTTCAGTGCCATCATCATGCTGCAGAAGCTGAATGGACAGTTAATTCTCCTCCCGTCTGTCTTTTTCCTTCTAAGTAGTCCAGTGGTTGCTTGCCTGAAAAGTAAATAGATGGAGCGCTGTTGAATCCACAAAGTTGAGGAGATGATCAGAAAGCATTGCTTGCACGATTAAGAGAGTTTCCTACAGTCAGTCTTTATGATTTCATAGAAAGAGGAATACATACTTCCCTCAGGGTTGTTTGGATTTGATAGGGATACTTTCTCTCTTATGCTTTCTCTGGCTCACTGCTTTCCTGGGTTTGTCTCAAATATTCTGAATATGCAGAATGCCTTAACGCATGCACAGTGTACTCCAGCTGCCTTTTTCATGTAGATGGAAAACCTCAGAAATATTTTTAAAGTTAGTTTTTACCTCTTTCTGTTAGCTGTTTTAACCAGATTCTTTCCTGTTACATCATTTTAGTTTCAGAGTTTAATAAGAATTGGAATTCTGGTTTAAATATCTAAACAGATTTGTTCTATATGAATCAGCTAGATTTCAAAATATTATTTTCAGCTTAATTAAGCTCAAAGAGTTGCTGCAGGAACTGAAGGGTCATTGAAGATGTTTTTCTTAACAGTCTTTCTAAAAGTGATTTTATATTTCTGAACTTGATAGGATTAAAAATTGCTGTATAAATATTTCTACACTATTATGAATATTTCTAACAATTATTATGAAGCTTTTTTCCTCAAAAGACTTGTGTTCAGAATCAGCTGCAGCACTACATAGGACCTTGCAGTACTGTACTTAAGACATACCACTGAAATTATAAAGGTATTAGGCAAACGTGCAGATATGTACAAAGAATATACAAGATTTGCAACTAGAAGTTTCAAAGAGAAGCTGCTAATCTAAAATTTTTAAGACACAGCCACAATTTGTCTTCTATCATGGAAACATCGTCTAGACCAAAGTAACCAACATCTTCTTTAGAATATCTTCCAATCTCTTTTTTTTTTCCTTGAAATCTCTAGTGTATGAATGGAAAAAGTATTTTCAGTAATAATTTTGTAAATGTTGAAGCTGAGGGTTTTCTGAGGAATGAAAGGAAGAAAGCTGGCTTTTATGACATGCTTTATGGCTTTGATAATACATCCATGCTTACCTCTTCTAAACAGAACATCCTTTCATTCTCTCAAAATCAGACCTCAGTAAACGAGGAATATCTTACAAAGTTTCTTTCCTGAAATAAAGATCATAATTACACCTCATGGGTTTCTTGTACAAGGGTCCTTATTCTTTGAGAAGAAAGTTTTGTTGGCTGTGTAGATCTCAAGTGTGTTGCTCACTGCTCTACAACACACTGTGTGAAGGATATTTACAACTTGCAGTTGAAAGCTCCTATCTAATGCTATAGAAGAACAGCATAAACAATAATCCATGCATACATGCGTTTTCTAAAATAAAAAAGAAAACCAAAATAAAATACAAATGTTAAAAGCAGCCTTTTAGACTCTCTAAAAATGTAAGTGGCTGTTTTGTCGTTAGGAGTGCTATCTTCTTTGGATCTTCTTTGGGGTCTGAATGCATTTTTGGGTAACAGAAAGCAGAAACATCCACTTTTTTTAATTAACAAAAACATCTAAAATATTAAAAAAAGCAATCAACTTCTTCCCTCTCCCAGACCAAAAAACCCAAAGCACCATAAACATATGTTATCACTACGTCCTCTCCATCATATGTACCATATGTATAAATTGCCTTTTAGGATTCTGCAAAGTTGTAGCCAGATTTCTAAAGATTTGCCAGTATGAGTCATAATAACTGTAGCAGAACTATTCTGATATCAAAAATCAAGTTCTCTCTTCACTCTTTTCTTTCCTGCAAAAGTCTTAACGATTTCAAAGAAAAAATAAAAAATGCATACCATGTATTCTTGTTTTCTAGCCAGATTTCAGGCAATTAAATGAAATGTTAGAGATGCCTGGATCCTTTGGAAGGCTATATTTATACAACCAAACCATGGCTGATACTTTCCATGATTATAATTAGACTGTGAATGGAAAACCAAAATGAATTGTTGAAAATAATGTATACAGGTCATACATCCTTCTTGAAATGAAAATATTTTAAAGCTTTTAAGTTTTTTTTTTCATTTGAGAATGCAGACAAATAAGAAAACCCAGCAAATCTGCAGTTCTACTTTACTCTGGGTATCTTAATCTTTTCCTCTTTCTCCACATGTTCCCTGGGAGAATGGTGAGCCCCAGTGATTTGCTGAAGCACTGCTTCTGTCTATTCATGTTAGGTCATCCAGTTGGGGAAAAGAAACAACAATATCTTTCTAATTATCATTGTGGCATCTGAGTGCGTAAGTAGGTGAATGATTACAAACATCAAAACATGATTTGAGAATAATGAATTCCCTAAATGAGCATTTGCAGCAAACTGTTTGCAAAAAAAAATGAGCTGCAATTTGTTTGCACAAGTGTGTCAAACAGCTCAGAACTGCAAACACATACATAATAATCTTTTGGTTTTCGGACAATTTTTTAAGGAAAAAAAAAGAGTGGCACTGACAGAGAAAGGTATTAGTTATGAAATGTTTGTCCTTTGTGCTCTCTACGCTTGGTCCCACTCAGAGAAGTGTATGTGTCTGTTGAGTTTTGCTTTCGGAGTTTGTCCTGGTTTTAATTCTCTGGAGAATGAAGTGTTTCTAGGACTCCTGTTAGACATTCAGATAGAGTACTGACATCTGATAGGACTGTAAATGGCTATGAAACAGAGCTGCTCTGAGATGCTTAATCTTTCTCCCAAGGAATGTGGCTCCCTTCACTTCTGTAGTCAGTGAGGAACACAGGACCCAAAGTGGTGTCTGGAATCACCAAATCAAGCTCCGTGTTGTTTCATGTACAGCACACAGTATTGTCTCCGCCCAAGCCAAGATGATTCCTTCTTGTGATTCATCAGGGCAGCTCCAGTTCATGCTGCCTTTTTCTGTCTAGGCTGTTCAGTCTTCTGCTTGGCCAAGGTTTTTTCCTTGCAGGACAACTGAGCGATCCCAGCAGAAGCACTGCACAAAGCCCAAAGTTTGTTTCGTCTAACATTAGCAACCCAAAACTTAAGCAGCTAGGACCATGTCTAGTTTGTGTGTGGGCAGCAGAATAGGAAAGAAGAGTCCAGAGGGTAATTCATTGCACTATAAGATACACGTCTGAGATGGACAGTGTGAACTCATCTCTGAGGTTGCTTGCCTTTTTTGGTCACTGTAAAACAGGCCCAGATAAACAGTCTGGGCAAGATGTTAACTTCTGGATGTCTAATATTAGGTTAGACTATCCTTTAAAGTCACAATTATCTCTGTAGTACTGCTTGATTCCAAACAGCAGGAGAAGATTATTTTAATTCTGGTTTTACTTGTTCAATGCATTTGTCAAAGAGGGAGAGTCCTTTTTATGCACTGGCGAGCAGATATTTTCATGAGTAGTCTGATTCCCATATGACTGTGTCAGTTGAGGGCTCGGGGATTGGGCCCCATACACATAGTTAGTTTAGCCTTTTCTTGTTTTAAGAAGTCTTGTTTAAATCATAACAATTTAAATGTAATGATGGAAGTATGAATAAAAAATAAAAAACCCCTAGAAATATGTTTTGTCAATTCCCCTTGCCAAAGCATGAAATTCTCACATGAAGCCAGATCTAGTTCCTCTTGAAGTGAGAGGAACCTTATCTACAGATGGTTAAGTTATACACTTATGTTAGAGTTCATTTAGTGAAACCTTGCAATCATGGCTTCTGTTTGTTTGAGGAGTGAGCTAACAATACTTTTTTGCTAGTTTTTACTAACAGCTGGCAAACATGTTAAAAATTGTAACAGATGGATTAGCCAAAGTTTGCAGTGAAGGTCACATCAAATAAAGTCAGATCTGAATCAACAAAAATGAAATCGAAACTCTTGAAAAACAGACAGATATTTTGTCCCTTTTGTGCCAGATGCAATACCATGCATAATGTGTCTTCTCGTGTAGGACTCTGTGCTATACATCTCACAGCAGATGCAGAAGGAATACAGATTTCACTGAAATAATAGCAACGATAAACCTCCTTTGAAAACTGTGTGAAATAGTGAAACATCTTCATTGTTCTTGTGCCAGAGTTCAGATTATGTGGTTGACCTCTAATCAGTATTTTTCATATTACTTAATTGACATAACACATTTTGCATCTGCAGCATATTTTGTTGAAATCCGTGGCTAACCTAATCTGTAGTCCAAATACGCTGCTGGATAAAAGCCCAGCTCTTCAGCATGCTTACTATGATTTTTAAGCAGCGGGACACTCAGCATCCTGAGCGCTTGTGTATAGATGGGTTCAGGCCTATGCCTACAGCCCCCCTCATCACACATTTGATGAGTGCACGATGTAATATGTGCATACATGAGAAACATGGGCTCCTGCTCCCACTGTTTTGGGCTGCTCTGGAACAGCAGACTTGGGCATGGTGGCTCAGTAGGGAGCATGGGCAACGGTAAGGTCTCTTCTTCCATGTCCATTATGAATTCTCTGTGGTTACATAGACCCTATTTCCCAAAATAAAACTGAGGCAATGAGCAGGCGGTGCAGAATGAGGCTGTTCCAGCTCTGACTTGAGAGGAGGGAGGTCATACATAGCGCTGGTACACATTGCTCTTCCCTTCCAGGTCTGAGGATGTAATCTTCTCATACAGTAGCAATATAAAACTTTTTCTTCACATAGTTCAGAGGAAGCCAAGTCTTTGCATTTCCCAGCATCCTGCAACTTTAACAAATAATTGATTTTTACAACAAAGCCAAGGCACTGAGCAGTATTTTGGACCATGTTTCAAGAACAGCAAAGAACGTCATTGCTGTGTGGACCATGGACATTGGTCTCCAGAGGCAGGAACACCCTCTTGCACAGGCCTATAATCCTGCTTTCTGATGTATACTGACTGACATCGCTGTCTCAGACCACTGTGCCTTTATCACTTGCCCTTTGCAGTGTGCTTCTTTTTTTTGCTTGTAGAGAGGGAAATAACACATACTTTTTCCCTGTTAACTTGCTGCAACAAAACCAGGAAAAAACAGCTCTTCAGTGGACTACAACTGTGAAGCTTCTGTTTCTGGTGATTTGATTCTTGCACAAGTAGAATCATAGAATCATAGAATCATTAAGGTTGGAAAAGACCTCTAAGATCATCAAGTCCAACCATCAACTAACACCACCATGACTCCTAAACTAGGCCCTGGAGTGCCACGTCTACACCTTTTTTGAACGCCTCCAGGGTTGACGACTCCACCACCTCTCTGGGCAGCCTCTTCCAATGCCTAACCACTCTTTCAGTAAAGAAATTCTTCCTGATGTCCAATCTAAACCTCCCCTGACGCAACTTGAGGCCATTTCCTCTCGTCCTATCGCTAGTTTCTTGGGAGAAGAGTCCAACACCCGCTTCCCTACAACCTCTTTTCAGGTACTTGTAGGGAGCGATAAGGTCTCCCCTCAGCCTCCTCTTCTCCAGACTAAACAACCCCAGTTCTCTCAGCCGCTCCTCATAAGACTTGTTTTCTAGTCCCTTCACCAGCCTCGTTGCCCTTCTCTGGACACGCTCCAGCACCTCAGTGTCCTTCTTGTACTGAGGGGCCCAAAACTGAACACAGTACTCGAGGTGCGGCCTCACCAGTGCCGAGTACAGGGGCACGATCACTTCCCTACTCCTGCTGGTCACACTATTCCTGATACAAGCCAGGATGCTGTTGGCCTTCTTGGCCACCTGGGCACACTGCCGGCTCATGTTCAGCCGGCTGTCGACCAGCACCCCCAGGTCCTTTTCTGCCGGGCAGCTCTCCAGCCACTCTTCCCCAAGCCTGTAGCGTTGCATGGGGTTGTTGTGACCAAAGTGCAGGACCCGGCACTTGGCCTTGTTGAACCTCATACAGTTGGCCTCGGCCCATCGATCCAGCCTATCCAGATCCCTCTGCAGGGCCTTCCTTCCCTCGAGCAGATCGACACTCCCACCCAGCTTGGTGTCATCTGCAAACTTGCTGAGGGTGCACTCAATCCCCTCATCCAGATCATTGATGAAGACATTGAACAAAACCGGCCCCAGAACCGAGCCCTGGGGAACACCGCTCGTGACCGGCCGCCAACTGGATTTCACTCCATTCACCACCACTCTCTGGGCTCGGCCATCCAGCCAGTTTCTTACCCAGCAAAGTGTATGCCCATCCAAGCCGTGAGCTGCCAACTTCTCCAGGAGAATGCCGTGGGAGACCGTGTCAAAGGCCTTACTAAAGTCCAGGTAGACAACATCCACAGCCTTGCCCTCATCTACTAGGCGGGTCACCCGGTCATAGAAGGAGATCAGGTTGGTCAGGCAGGACCTGCCTTTCATGAAGCCATGCTGACTGGGCCTGATCCCCTGGTTGTCCCACACCTGCCCGGTGAGCTCACTCAAGACGAGGTGCTCCATGATCTTACCGGGCACCGAGGTCAGGCTGACTGGTCTGTAGTTCCCCGGATCCTCCTTCCGGCCCTTCTTGTAGATGGACGTCACATTGGCTAGCTTCCAGTCATCCGGGACCTCCCTTGTTAACCAGGGCTGCTGATAAATGATGGAGAGTGGCTTGGCAAGCTCCTCCGCCAGCTCCCTCAGCACTCTTGGGTGGATCCCATCCGGCCCCATAGACTTGTGAGCGTCCAGGTGGCGCAGCAGTACCTATGATGCCCCAGACAGTTCATTGGTTAATCTTGCTGTGTGTATGTGTATCTTCATGTACCTTCTCTGCAGGGCAGTGATTAACCCTCTTGTGGAGAAACATATTTATCAATAACAGATAAATTTGAAAAAACACATCAGTGGAAAGTAGCTTCAGTGTTAGCAACATTGTTTGAAGCAGTGTTCAAGGTAGTAAGAGAGTATGACAAGATTCTCTGGCTTTCTTTCTACTAACGAAGACACAAGTTTGCACTTTGATGAAGATTTTTGCATTTGGAAATTTCCTGTGAAGACAATGAAAAAAGAAAATGTTATTCTATTTGTTTCCTAACTGGGGGTTTTTACATGTCTAAGTAGTGTGCGTTTTTTCCCATGGGCAAGTCCCTACATCCAACTCTGCTCAAGAGATCTTCATTTGGGCATGAAAGATATTATGGAAGAAAAGAGAACATCATATCAAAGATTTTGCATTTCTTATAGCAATTAATTAATTCCAAAGATATACAAAATATAAATATTTATGTTAGATACTAAATTTCATGCATACCTTAGCATTGACTATACGTTCTCATTTACACATATGATTTTCATTTGCCCACTGTATATGCCTGTGTATATCATGCAGCTATCTATAAAAGACAAATTAAATCAATGAGCTGTTGAAATCACTTCATAGATAACTCTGCTTGATTTAAACCTGTGATCATGCTTCATTAAGTTCTTCAAGCCTATTGTGGTGGGTTGACTCTGGCCAGCAACTAAACACCCACCCACCTGCTCATTCTCTCCCCTGCAGTAGGATGGGGGAGAGAACTGGAAAAACAAAAATGAGAAAATTCGCCAGTTGAGATAAATACAGTTTATTAAGTGAAGCAAAGCTGCATGTGCCGCAGAGTAAAATAAGGAATTTATTCATTACTTCCCATCAGCAGGCAGATGTTTAGCCACTTCTTGGAAAGCAGGGCCTCCACATGTGTAACAGTTACTTGGGAAGACAATTGCCATAACCACGAACATCCTCGCTTCCTCCTCATTTCCCTGAGCCTTTATTGTTGAGCATGATGTCATATGGTATGGAATATCCCTTTGGTCACTTTGAGTCAGCTGTCCTGGCTGTGTTCCCTCCCAACCTCTTGCCCACCTCCAGCCTGCTTCCGGAGTGGGGAGCGTGGGAAAAAGAGAAAACTCCAATGCTATGCAAGCACTGCTCCACAATGGCAAGTTATCAACATTCTTTTAGTCAGAAATCCAAAATACAGCACCATGTGGGCTGCTATGAAGAAAAATAACTCTATTCCAGCTAGAACCAGTACACCTATTTAGCAGCATTATACTAAGAGTCTTTTTTTCAGGATATTAAGTGATGGTGGCTGATATACTAGGTTCTGTCTCCTTCTCTTACCAAGAAAATTGCACATAGATTTTTTGGGTTTAAGTTGGCTTTATTTTTAACGGGGGTGCTTGGCTTTCCATGCCCTGATGAAATAACTTATCTTTGGAATTTAAAGAGGTGTGGGTCTGGTGATTCTCTTATCTTTTGGCAGTGATAGTGATAGTACTAGATTGGTAGCTCCCATGAAACCTCCATGAAAGTACTTAATATCTGTGCTGCGGTGAGCGATGCTAAGGGATAGAGTCCCAGAGGTACCTCGCAGATGTCCTGAGCCTGCGTCTCCACAGCCTTCCTTAAAACACATCCTGAAGGAAGCCTGAAAATGAGGTGATTGCCTGACAGAATGTCAGCATAAAGGAAAAGATAAGCTAAGCAAGGATGTAATGCCCTTCCCTCCTCCTCCTCCCTGCAAAGAGTCTGGCATCTTTGCCCTCCCTTAGGGAGGCATTGGCAATCAGGTCCAATAATGAAGGAAGCATTGGCAATCAGGTCCAATAATGGCTCCATTATTAATGGGTATGTTTTCTTCCTACGATATGTTTCTTCTTTGATTCTGTCTGTAGGAGTCTTATTCTCCTTACCCCTTTGGCTAGCATTAATTTGTTCAGCTTTTTTTTTTTTTTCCTGCCCTTTCTTTTCCCTGCAAACCTTAATTAATTCTGTATATTCTTGTTTAATAATACTTACCTACCTCAGAGGGACGTTTTGAAGCTTAATTAATTATTGTACAGGTATTTTTTTCAGTTGCATCTTTGAGCAATCCCTCTTTGCAGCTATTCTGGTAACTTCTCATTCTTTCCATTCTTCTTTTGTAGGCCTTGTAAACTCTTGTGCCTCAATGAAGATAATTAAAATTTCTCTGCTCTTCTTCCACATTGAGGAACCTTCCTCTCACTAAGGGCTGCTCACTCTGGGTTGGGCTGAAAGGGAACCTATATTACTCCTGTTTATTTGCTTTCCCACATATTGAGTTTCAGAGCCATGGTCCCCATCCTAAGCCACTGAAGAAGCCCCATTCTGACCTGGTACGAGGCTCCCCAAGGCTGGGCTGCCCTGGGAGATGGTACCTAAGCTGTGAAGAAACACACAAACCAGAGGGGAATGGAGGTGCCGTTGTTAACTTCCTCAGCGCTTGTGAAGCGGTGATTTTAACCAGATGAAACACACGTAAGGTGTTGCCTGTCCATTCTCACGGACAGCCGAGGGTTGTGCAGCACCCTCAGCACTCCCCTCCACAGCCTTCTCTACCCCTCAGCAGCCACTGAAACCACTTCGTGCAGCATCCTGTAAGACTTTTTCAGGTGGGTCTTGGTGCATGTTTTCAGATCCCTCTATATATTCCCGTGCCTTTTTTGCCTTCACAGAGGTTATTCTGTTGCATCTGCATGCACCCCTACCCCCCAACCTCAACCCTCAAGATGAACCTGTAGGAAGTTTTGTAGCAGAACAAAATTTCTTTTGTCACTGTAGAGAAAGAGCATGGCTGAAACATTTCATACTGTTCCCAACTTACCCCCTCCAATTGTCCAATTACCTTAGCAGGAGCTTAATAACAAGGGTGTTGGAGCGTTGTGATAATTGGGGGTGGGGGAACTGTGACAAAGAAAAAGACCACTAATCTAAGACTTTTTATGAAACTCTAAGTGAAACAACTTCTTACAATAATTAAAAAGTTCTACTGACATTTATTTTTGAAATATTAGCTAATTCTACACCTCCAGTTTTCTTTGATCTAAGACATCAAACTTCCACAGAACCACCCCAGTGGAAGGGGACATAACTCCTCTAACTGATTATATTCAAGGAAAAGAGAAAGGAGGAGGAAATCTCATTTAAAAGCTTTGAGTGACTTCACTAAAAGCAGAATATTTTTTTGTAGGCAGCATTGCTTTTTCATTTTTTTCAGATTCAATTGCATTTTGAAAGCCAGCACTCCCTGCTTATTCACCACTGCAACAGCTAAGCTGCCTTGGGTTTATCGCTTGATACATCGTGATGTCAGGTGGTCTAAAGACAAAGACTCAGACAAGAATTGGAAGCAAACTACATTATGACTTAGCAAAAATCTTGGTTCTCGCATTAGCCTCGTGATTATGACAAATTTGGAACACGTGGGACAAGCCACATTTCTGAAATCATAACAGATTGTAAAAGCAATAAATTTTAACTTATGTTTTAAGCCAAATACAATTTTTTTGGCCTGCAGTCTATTATGAATATTCTATACACTTTCCATAGGCTGTATTCCCTTTGAAATCAATAAGAGAACTACAATGTGAATTCAAAGACTGAGTTTTGTCCTGAGTGCTTTTGATGCTAAAATAGCTAGTTTTCTCTAATAAGGTGTGGGATTCAGATTAGCAAAAGAGTCTTTATAACATGGAGATGAGACACCTTGAAGCCTGTTTTGGTTTCCTGTGGGTATCCACTCCCCTCTCCCAAGCCCAAGGATGGGGGCAGTAGGGGAAGGTACAAAAGCACCTTTGTGGTGTCATTGAAATCGATGACCAAACACACTCTGATTTGAGCTCCCACATCAGTTGATATGTAAATTCTCTAAACCAGATCCCATGTCACAACAGAGTCAATTTGGTTTGCAACAGCTCTTCTGTGTTACTAAATGTTCATAGCTACAAAACAAATTAGTAAGAAAGAATGGACAAATATATTAATGCATGTTAAAATTATTAATCTCCCCTTTCCCGTTCCTCCCAGTGTTGTGAGAAGCATGTGCTTTGCCAGGTCTACTGCTACTTGAAAGACATCTACTGAAACAATAATTAAATAATAAGACTAGTTGTCATGCTTAAAATTCCCCAAGAGTTGTTACAGAATGCTCCGAACTCTGAAGTGGCCATCAAGGAAAATTTTTATTGCAGTCATGATCCATGCAGCATTGAGCTTCAAAACAGCATTTTGTTTCTTCAGTGCTATCCTGAAATGTTCCAGATATCTCCTTCAGCTCTTGCCCAGAGCTGGACTGAGCCTCTGTCATCAATCCAGCACTCACCACTATGGCTCAATAAATGCACTACTTCGAATAACTTGAAGAAAAAAAAAAAAGTAACAGATATTGACAGGAAATAATTTACCATCTACAGACAGCATATTTCAATTGCAGATTTACTGCTAGTCAACCTTCCTTCTCCTCTGTTGGACATTTGTATCATTTTTCATCACAGTTTTGCTTCAGTTCTCCATGCACCCTACTTTTATTAAGAAAAAAATGATCAATGTTCTTAATGCAATGCTACCTACAATATTTTCATTGTGTTACTATTTAGCTTCTTTCACATGTAAAACAATTTTTAAAATTGCTAAAAGTAGTGACTTTTCCCTGCTTCATTTAGAATGTAGCAAAATTACATTAAAAGATGAAACCATGTGGACGACTTATTAAACTCCCCCACATTTGTGTAATTTAGACATTACATAATGTATGAAGAAGCACATCTCATATATACATATTTCAACAATAAACATTAATAACATGTTAATATCTTTATTTCTATGCTCTTCCTTTAATCTACCAAAGGAAGCTGGAAGCAAAGTTCATATCACAGTTATTTTCATTAAAGCTACCCTATTTTAAGAAAGGCCTAAGCTTTCTTCAGTGGGCTATGAATATTTTACCTTTCAGCATACACATAAATAGACAAATACATGTATTTCATATACCTGCTACTTAACAAATGTTCTCCATCTGGACAAGAAGATATTTCTAGGACATTTGAACTCATTATGATGAATGGAGCCATTACCAGAAGATCAGGTAGAGGGTCATAGAAAACAATGGACAAAGTTGGTAGGAGACTGATTTGAATTCTGCAGAGATGGATATAATAGCTGCTTTCTCAGTTACAGTTATATTTATTGCTTATACATTCTATACTTCTATGGTTATTATTGCAGCTATAGTCTATATTTTATAATGTAAAACCATGCTGCAACTGCTGATAATAGAATTTGATGTTTATATTGCAATGAAGCCTAGAGACTATTCCACTTTGCCCTTGCAATAAGCACCAGCCAAGTGCAAAAAATGTCTGTGGACTAGAACTTGGAGATAACTGGGGTGTACCCAGCTTTGTTATCTGAACCCCTCTGAAATCACATCTTGTTTTCCTGAATGCAAAAAGTAATTTGAAAAGAAACAAATTGTCCAAAACCTGTGAGCCAGGGGTAAGGAGAGCAGAGAGTTTGTATCCCTGGTGCCAGGGATTGAGGCTGCCCAGCTGGTCACCTACATGAGAATCCCACAGCTGCTGACTGAAATAGTACCACTGGCAAAGGTTTATTCCCAACTGAGAAAAAACGGTAATGAGGGAGGGTCAGAGCAATGCCTGTTCTGGTATACTGAGAAGAATCTGGAGTCCTTTTATATATGGGTGCAAAGGCAGTGTGAAAGCACAAGCTCTGCCTCAAAACCCCCAGAGTAATCAGTGAGCAGATGGGGAAAGAAGCTATTCAAAGTTACTGGTACACGAGGACACAGGCTAAGGCAATTTCCATCACTGGATATTTTTGAGAACAGGCTAGTAGAGTACCTGTTAAGTGTGTTTTAAATGTTGTTGATCCCATTTTGGAGCAGAGGAATGGACTATGTTCTTTTATCCCTATTATGACACTATGACAGTGTATTTAAAGGGTGAGTCATAGTCCTTGGGCCAAGGGGTACAAACATGGCAAGACCATGCTGATTAAGATTCAGTAGTTTAAATAGCAGAAAACACACTCCCAGCACCTGCAGCATGTGAGGCATGAGATCCAGTGGTCATTCTGGGACTGATTGACCAGCAGTGGGTGGCTGGGTTCTTGGCAGTGCAATGCAACACAACTTGTTTTAATTAACCTCTTGGTTTAATTAACCAGCTGTGGGACAGGATCTGCCTATGGAGGCTGGTCTCTCTCCACTTTGGGGAAGGTCCTTTCCAGCCTCAACCATTCTGTAAAGTTACACCTCCTTTACTTTAGGAGGGCAGTGACACCAAGGGGCAGTGCTAGTGTGGGCACAGTCTAGGTGTCAGGTACACTGGGCTGAAAGACATCTGCAAAGAGCTCTTTCATTGCCACCACCCTCAGCAGACCAACTGGCCATAGAAGCTGGAGCACTGCCCATGACCTCAGCCAGCTGTGCTGAACCAGTGATGTCTGTCTGCCTTTCCATGGGGAGAGAGCTGTCGGCCCTGCCAGGGGAAGGTTGCCTGTCTCCCTGGTGCTGTCATCCATCCCAGGCTTGGTGAGCCCCAAAGCAAGGTGCTGTGTGCCCGGGCAGGAGTCTCTTCGGTGGGTGCTGCAGGGATGCCATGTCACTATGTCCATGACATAGTATGATTAAGGGCAACAGAGAAGGAACTAACCTAAGAGGTAGTTTTAGAGCTCACACAGTTTATTGTACATCCTCAGGTGGGAGTAGTGGAGAACTGGGTACTGAGAAAAACCCCAGATTTTGCCTGCAGAATTGTAGTATCTGGCTAAGCACGTCAATCTGATCAGTTTTCATGGGGTTTTTTGGGCATGTGTCTGGAAAACACCCACCATTAGAAACAGTATTAACAAGCAAATAATGATACAACATACATTTAAAATCAGTGTCAATACTGTCAGAAAACCAGCTTGCTTAGGGAACAGATCATACCAGCTGGAAGATAGCAACAATTGTTCCCCTCATGGTAGAGTTAGAAGCAAATGTTATATAAACAGACAATAAATACTTAAAAGAAATCATGAAGATTTACCTGCATGACTGAAAGTGTCCCAGATCCACAGAGAGAGGAAAGAACATATAAAAGTTTATTTATCTTAAGGAATGGATTAGTGAACATGAGAATCTCTATGAAGACCAATCAAAAATTCCAGAAATCAACATTTTTCTAATCAGTCAAAGGTAGAATCATTATGGATAGCAGCATCTGACTCAAATCACATCTAACAACTATGGTGTGATATTCCTTAGCAACTTTATTGTGACAAAATCATCAAGGTTAAATATGAAACTCCAACAATTAAGTGACTTCAGTTAGAGAAGTATCAGTCATTCTAGACATTATTACAAAGACCGGGAATAAAGGAGAAGGATGTTTACAAATTAAAGGTCACGTTCAAATTGTCTAAGGAAGTTGTTTCTGCCAGACAGACCTGTATTAATATGGCAAC
The DNA here is from genome assembly GCA_013389945.1 of Fregata magnificens. NCBI lineage: Eukaryota > Metazoa > Chordata > Aves > Suliformes > Fregatidae > Fregata > Fregata magnificens. The sequence continues at coordinate 12,666 of WAAD01027005.1, read as the reverse complement.
CAGACCACAGCTGGCTTTATGGATAAATATAGTTAAACCTACAATTTGGTTAACTAATGCTAAAAAGAAATTTAATTTTATTTTAGTATCACTAAAATATCTGACTGAAGGTTTTTGCATTCAGAAGCTTAACCTTAGCTGCTCTAGTTATGTTCTCTGAATGATGCACTTTTAAAAATGTTTGTATAAAAATTATGCTCACATTAAAATTGTTGATTTAAACAAAATATTTGAAAATTATTTAAAAATCATCACATATTGCAGTAGAGCTTTTGAGGTAAAATAGACCTACCAGCATGAATCACTACCACCCAAAAAATTAAGGCTTGGGGCCAAGCACTCATAAAGCACCCAGCACAGAAAAGAACAGAAAGTTGAGAACCTGGGATGTAAAAACATTTTCTAGAATTCATGGAATTCACAGGTCTGTCCTAAGCGTATGATTTTTTAGGATAGTCATGTGCGGCAGACATTGAGAAACTTTCTAATGAGAGAGACCTTTTGTTCTCCATGGGACCTCCATCTGCTCCACTAATCATGACATACACAAAAACAGAAAAACACATTGTTCAGAGATGCTAATAGTACATCTGTTTGTAAAATTTAAATTGAGGAGAAGTAGGCTTTTTGAAGTTGGAACATTATTTCAGTTTTTGAAATTTTGAACTATCTAAGAATTTGCAAGTCAAAACTCCCTAATAATCTTGCACCAAACTGAATTTAACCACAGATTCTACAAGAAGAAATTTTCAAACCTTTGGGAAAGTCTTGCAATATTTCACACCAAATGTTAAGACTGTTTTTAAATTTGTAGATAGCTCTGTTGATTGACCTGTGGCCCTTAAGGTACAGTGTCAGTTGAGCTCACGCTTCTCCACCTTTTACATCTTTTCCTGGAAGAGTGAATGTGGTGTCTTGAATAGCCGATGCTATGACTGCTTTAGAATTGTGGGAATGAGATTAGAAAAATGTAATTTTTATCTGAATTAACATTGAAAAGGTTGAGGCAGATCAGATCGTTCAACTGATTTATTCTCCATATTTAGTAAATATCTCATTACATAGTTATTGTGAATACCAATAGCTGTAGCTCTGAGCCTGTCCTTCTGAATCTCCAAAAAGGGGGGTGATCATACTTAAAATTTGGATGCAGTTTTCAAAATTGTTTTCTAAATAATTCACAACATGTAATGGCAGCTTGAGATTTCAGAGGCTGATCTTTGAGAGGGAAAAATGAAATGTTTTGTAGTCATCATATTATCCCAAACCTGTGATTCCAAATGCTGAAGACACAGAAGTAATCCTTTGTAGCTTCTAATATTGAATGCTGGGGCATACGTACGTAAAACCTGACCACCCTTGATTTCTGAGGGCTAAAAAACACCATGAAAAAAACTGCAGAACTGCCTACTGAAACCTGGCATCTGAACGTTTCTTGCATTAGGGAACCTTGACTTCCACATCACTCTGGCAGTGAACATTGCCATTTGATTTTCCTACATGGAAAAGATGGCAAGTTTGATCTTGCCCAAATGCATATGTTAGATCCTGCCTGCAGTCCAGAGCTGGATAGGGGAGTCATTCCCAACTCACCACTCTGAGAGCCTCATAACTGCTTTGTCTGTCCTGCCTGGATGCTGATCCTCCTTCCTGATCCCTGAACTCTCCTGGCTTTCAGGCTTTCATCTTGTCCTGAGTCATTGAATCATATAAATACAAGATGAAGGAGTAAAGAAGTTAATACAAGAGTGAAATCTTAGGATGTCTATTTATCACTGTCTCAGGACACCCACTTCCTGCATTGGACAAGGGAAGCGTACACAGAGGACTGTTGGTGGGTAAGCACCAGCAGCACGGCACAGAGGTCGCTTCACCCCAGCAGTGCTGCTGCACCAAAGTCTTCCCTCCAGGATGCTGGGAGCTGGTGTATAACATCCTGGTAGGGCCCAGATGCCTGGGTCATGTCACAGGAGGGACAAATGTCAGTCTCTTCAGCAGTCTCAGGAGACTTCTGGACAGGACAGCAAAGTGCTGTGGGCTTGGCTGCTGGTATTGTCCCAGTGATGCTCAGCTATGTGTCTTAGCCGATAGAGCAGCCCCATTGCTACATAGCCATTATGCCTTTGAGGACGGCACAGGGGGGTGAAGAGCAACCATCAGTCAGAACATGGCCGGGCTACGCTGAGGCAGCTCACAAACTGCTTGAGACGCTGACTCCAACTCCCATGAACTTGTCAGTACCATCCAAAATCTCAAAGTCCTGCCGAGTGCTTCTTATGTTTGAACAACCGAGGAGTTCCAATTTCCAGGAACACCTCTCCCCATCTCCCCTTACAGGGGACTTTGACCTTTCCTTTCAGACAAGGGTTTGGCTGCACCGTGTGTACATTTGTCATCTCTTGCCTGTATAACCACAGTTGTACCACTGAATTGAACATAAAACTGAAGCAAAAGGCTACAGCTGATGCAGCTTGTCTCATTTCTTCATGCTTCCTGCTCTGGCAAGCCTATGCTCAAATCTTTCGGCCAGCCAGTCATCTCTTGATGCCAGCTTTTGGTTCTAATCTCAGTCTTAATTTTTACAAGAATTTATGGAACAAGCTGCAGCTAAAGTCAATTCCTGGGGTAGATCACGAAACTGAGGGTGGAGCATTTAAAGAAAAGGGACGGCATGTTCCCCATTTCAAAGCTCTCATAAGAGAGGAGCCCAGGTGAATCCAGAACCTGTCTGCCTTAAGAAATGCTGTGAAGCCTCCATATTCAGGTGAGACTTTTCCACAAAAGGCACTTGGAGAGCTCCAATATTCTCAGTGATTCCCACCAGCATTGCCCGATCAGTCAACAAACACTCTTCAAGCTGAATTTGGTTTCAAGGACAAAAGTCCGTGAGGAAAGAGCCTCGAGGCTATTGTGCTTGATTTTATGTGAAACAGACATATATTCCAGGCATAAGTGACAAGGCAAATCACAAGATGGTGAGATTAGACAAAAAAATCTGCCATTTGAAATAACATTTGACTGTTATTTATTTGGAATGCACCATGGACAGTGAGTCATTGGCCACAGTAGCTGAAATTTAGGATACAGTTATAAATGCAGGCCCTCTTTATACTTCCATGAAGCGGTCTTGTACTATTTGTAGCTTTGGAGAAAGCTAGAAAACTTTCTGCTAGAATGGAAAGCAGTTTAATCTTACCCACCCCTCAGGTCCAAAACCCCAGTGTTATGTAAGCTAATAGTGATAGCATAAACATTACTAGACCATTAGAATCAAAGCTGCAGGAAATTCAGGCCTGCATAGTTGATGTTGAAATTTAGTATATGGATTCCATATTTACCCAGTGTCAACCACAGCTACTCACGTGTTTTCTATGCTTTCGGTCTATGCATGGGGTGAGTGTATAAAAGATAGGAACCATGTGGCAAACCATATACTAGCAGTCTGTGCTGTATAATAGACAGAAAAAAAATACCATATACCCCTGATTATTCTATGATTACACATAAAGATCTTACATATAAGACAACCATCAAATCTGCAACAAACAGAAGATATATATTTAGCCATGACCACCAGACTTTTTGGGGTATATTGCTTTTGGTACAAATAATATTGTCAGTTTTCTGTTGCATAAAAGTAGTGGAATATTATCATCTTAATCCAAACAAACCTCTGTCACTACAGTTAGGTAGCAAAATAAATAGCTAGGAAGATATGTCCATGCTATACATGGATAGGTACATACACACTTAAATATATACAAACCTCTATGTTTGCATGTACAGATATATACTATAGAGATCTATGAAGAGAGAGAGAGAAAGTGAGGCTGAAGAAGAAGATACAAATATGGGAGACAACTTAACTGTTAATGTTTTTCAATACAGTCAGAATATTATCCACCTTCTTGAAAGGAGAAGGAAGGATTTGTTCATGGGCACATTCACAGGGAGTGAACAGCACAGCTCAAGACAGTGCTATTTCTGTCTCATCAACATTTTCAAATTTTAAAAGGAAATTCAGGGGAAAAGTGTTAAACTTGGAACAGAAATTTGCAGGAACTCTCAACTTCAGTTATCTCAGAATTGGATTTCCCTTTGCTGGTTCCCCTTATGGATGAAGGATAATGATTCTTTACTCTGAAACTTTGCCCCATCTTCTTGCTTGAGCTTTTACTGGAGAAATGATCAGATTTTCTACCTCCTTCTTGTACTTTTGCTTGCCCTGGATTTTACATAATGGATGCTTTGCTCCTTTTTATGTAATGATGGATTAATTGTGTAATGATGGATTAATTGTGTAATGATATCAAAGCTAACTGTCAAAATATTAGACTGTATTAGTTTCAAAGCTCTTAAGAGAAACCGGACTTTTAGAGTTGTCCTGTATGACAACATGTGTCAGACAGTGATAGGACCGAAATTAATGACTAAGTAGTTAATATCCTGAATGGCAGAGAAGCCTAGAAATAATACCTTATAGACTCACTTCCATTACTACAACGTGAAGTGAACCTAGAGGTCAAACCTTTTAAAAATGAAAACTTCAAAGAACCTGATATCTGTTTAGGTGCCTAAGGACATTGAATAATTTTCAAAGCTCTCATGAAATGATGGCTTGATGAAACATGCTGAAAATATGAGAGAAAAGTAATTTCTAACATCATTAGGGAATGAAGATTTGGGCCTATTTTTTTTTAAACCTTGGATGTAGTGTCCCATCACAGTTTACAACATAACAAGATCATTATGGGCTGGACAGTGAGTGTAGGAAAATGGTACTTTCCCATGGTACTTTGCTCACTTGGCCACAGGAGATTTTCCTGTATCTTAGAGCCACATTGTATAGACAGAAGTAGTTGAACTGTGGAAATAATGATTCACAGATGTGTGAGAATTTGTTTCAGACACTGGGGAAGATACATAAAATGTGCATTTTGTGAGCTCTACTATCCTTTTCCCTAATGACATGAGTTAAACTTCTGAGTAGCTAGCATTTTTTCCTAGCAATGCTCTTAGTATAGGTTATACACTACTATATTCTACCATATTCTACCTTTTTTCATCTGCCACATGTGGTAAGAACACAAAGACTTCATTGTTGCTAAGCTTAAACTTCGTCCCTACTACCATAGTACCTACAAACTGGGAGAAATTGCAGATAATCTGCAAGTCATATATTTACAGGCCAATTTTGTGCTGCCTCCTTCTTCTTATAATCCCTTCTCTTATTCTAGTAGTGAGCAAGATAATTCTTTATTTCTTTAATAGATGGTGTTGTAAATTATTTTTCAAACCAGAATACATGAGTGGAAAAGTCAGCCCAACAGCATGGTCTTTGCTGCCATTCTCCAAGGTCCATTATGCTGGTTGTCAAGCTGGTTATCCATTACCTCTATGTGCTAAAGCAATCAGTGGGGCACTTTTTCTTTCTCCTGTGCTGCATTGTGTTCTGGTGGTCCCCCAGGCTCCATTTGCACCTCAGTCTTTTGGCTCCACCAACCTGCTTCAGGTTCTTTTGGTTGCTGCTAATTTTACTCTAGGATTGCCACTGGTGAGATCACACTGCAGTGGTCCCAACAGTCTGGCTAGAATTGAATAGATTTTCAATCTGGTAATGTGAGTGTTGACATAGCCATTGTTTGTGTCATTGAAATGTAAATACATTCCTCTCCTCTTCTTGGTTTCAGGTCAGAAAACAACAGCAGTCTCTTCTTCTGCCCAAGTCCCCAGATCAGCATCTCTCCATCACCTCAATTTTTCTGCAGTCACAAGACTCATCAAATACCTTTGTGAGCTGATCCATTATCTGGGGCATTCTCCTGGCAGTAGTCTCTTCTTGACCTTTTTTTTTCCCCACTGAGATGATAAAAAGACTTCAGGTTTCTCATTTTTACCCCACCATGGTCAGTTCTTCATGTGTGTTCTGTCCTTCCTTCCATTGCTTCCATACTGCATAACATTTTTTTTTTTAGTCCAGAAAAACTAACCTTGCTTGTAGGTAAGGGTCTCTAGGAGGCTTTTTCTCTCTGCTGCTGTCTAGCTGCTGTTTTGTTTTCCTGTTAATCACATTCTTCCCATAGCTGTGGATCTAACTGGACTGACCATTGCCACCATAATTTACATGGTACCAGCTGTGAAAAAACTGGAGAACTTGGTTGCTCTGAAACTAAATTGGCACTTTACTATTTAGAGAGTCACTGTGAGTGCAGCCACTATTTCCTCTAGGTGCTTCCTCCTGCCTCCCCAAGCTTCTTCCTGCTGGAAGATACAGAATGGTCGGGGGTGTGTAAGTCCAGGTTGCAGTTTATTGCATCCCAATGCAACTATAAAAACCAGACCAGATGACTGGTAAACTATAAGCAGCTCTTTCTCTCTGCTGACTAAGAAGGGGGGGTAGGCAATTAGATCAGATGAAGATGTCTACCCCGTCTAAAGTGAAGTGAGATAAATCCCATCAGTGTTACCTGTGATAGATAGTCTTTACTTCACAGCTGCCATTAAATAGCATTTAAAGATATTTAAAAGAATCTTAATAAAAGGTGTTGTGAAGCAAAACACAACTACTCTTAACGTGTTGTAATTGCACACTTCAGCGTGTCTGGCAGATAAGGCATCTATTGTTCCTTTAATGCATGTGAGACGAATAGCACATTTAATTACCCTGTACGTCAAAATTAATACAGATCCCAAAGCAGGCAGTGTCAATACATTTAGTTATATAGCAATTATAGTGCAGCCAGAGCCACTTAATGTACAGGACTGAAAACAGAAACTAAACAAACATGAAAAAAGGGGAAAAAAAGCATGGATCAGTTCTTCAAAGAATAACCTTATAACCTCAGGAAAGCAGGAGTTGTTCATTAGTACTAGGCTGCAAGTCCAAATAAATATGTAACCTCTCAAAAGTGTTCAGGCCAACCCCAGAGCCTGTTAGGCCTTGTTGTTTTAGAGACCTCAGAAAGGTGAAGGTGAGCTCTTGACACAATGCTTTTCATTTGAATTCACTTCCTGCTCTCTCGTTTACTGGAGGTAACTTCCCTTGGTACCTCAGCTGGCTTTCTTCACACAGAATGATTTGCTATTTGCATTTTGGTTCTAATACTGAATTCGCCTAACATGATTCAATCTTATTTTCCCAGTGGTACCATTAATATTTTAATTTAATCAGAATTTCAGGAACTTGTTTGCCATCCAGAGCAACTTGGTTACCTGTCAGGCTCCATCAGCTTGTCATATTAGAGGTGATTGTTCCTTGAATCTAATCTACTTTAAATGATTTCATTGGGTAGAGGTCTATAAATCATTTCAGAATGGGTCTGACAGATGAAGGCTTAGGTAAGTAAACAAATCAGGCTTGCTTTACTTTAGGCAGCAATGAACTTGGCTTTATCAACTTCTCATTGATTTCTGCACTCCAAAAGGTAAAAAAAAATCTCTTTAACATAAGAACATTATTAATATAAGTACAGTATTACAACCAACCATAATTAAGATAAGTCCCAACATTCAGTGATGAGGCTGACTTAAGAACATTGCAGACTGCATTTCAATAAAGCCTGTTATGCAGTTTGAATTGATGAATTCATTTCCAAAACATTTACTTTCGTCTTTCCAATCAAAACAGAAATTAACTGAATATTAAGCAGTCCAGAGTCCCTCTGGATTTTGAGCCAAGTTTATAAAGGATAATATGATAAGGCTGCAGCTGGGAGTCTAATGTACAGTATATTATTTGAGCATTACAGTATGCTCACATTTACTTACCTAAATTGTAGTTAAAAGCAAAAATCTGGTCCCTGTGAAATGTTGCTGAGGAATCAGACATCACATTGTGATTCACTTCAGACATGTGCTGGGGCCGAGTTAATCAGTGATTGTCAGCATGAAGCTGGCAACGACAAGGTGATACAGAAAAGAAGGTATGTTACGTAAGAGCACATTTTGTTGTAGTCTCTGGATTTCGAACAACAGTGGCACGTGTGGCATGGAAGAGCTATGTCTCCTCCAGCGTGGGCAAGGGGGAAAGCTCTGCTTTCCTGCGGATGATCTCAACCTGTGATAGATAGGGGAAAGAAGTAAAAAACAAGGGTAAACACTGAAAAAAAAATTTTTTATTTAGTTAATTACTTGTAAACACAGTTGACACAAAAACTAACAGGAAAGTTATAAGGAGAGATCCTGCAGCAATTTTAGATGCCCTTAAAACAAAGGGCAAATCAACATCCAGAAACCATGGCCCGCATAGCCCCTCCTCCCCCAGATCTGTTCTACAAAAAGGAAGGAATGCCTATTTCTGTTTCTAATTAGTTTACAAAACTGCATTCAGATAAAATACACATATAGTAATAAGTTTAAGGAATGTTTTCCTTGGAAAAGCAGCTTTGGCTGCGCTGACACCTCCTGTCACATCACCGATCAATGGAAATTAGAGAGTTACGCAGGCAAACGTGCCCATGGCAGTATGTAGCTACAAAGTTTGAACTCACCAAAAAGGGACCCACTGTCCTCAAACCTGCATGTCCCAAGGAGATGTGTGGGAGGTAAAAGGTTCAATAATAATTAATATAACTCTGGAGGTGTTGAAGTAAAATCTCTTCATGCTGATCTCTAAAACACTGCCGAGAATTTAGCTTCACATTGGGTTGACCCCTTCTTTTTTGTAGATTAATATCCACATGCAAAGCTGTTTGAAGATTGTTGCTAAGATTACAAAGTCCATGGGTCATACCAGGCTATGTAGCTGTGGTGGGTTGACCCTGGTTGGATGCCAGGTGCCCACCAAAGCCACTCTATCACTCCCCCTCCTCAGCTGGACAGGGGAGAGAAAATACAACAGAAAGCTCGTGGGTTTTCCCACACAGAACAGGGACAGTTCCAACAACAACAGCAACAAGGACAGAGAGAGATCACTCAGCAGTTACTATCACAGGCAAAACAGACTCGACTTGGGGAAAGTAGCTTAATTTACTAACAATCCAATCAGAGTAGGGTAATGAGAAATAAAACCAAGTCTTAAAACACCTTCCCCCCACCCCTCACTTCTTCCCAGGCTTAACGTCACTTCCAATTATTCTCTACCTCCTCACCCCGAGTGGCGCAGGGGAACGGGGAACGGGGGTTGCGGTCGGTTCATCACATGTTGTTTCTGCCGCTCCTTCCTCCTCAGGGGGAGGACTCCTCATGCTCTTCCCCTGTTCCAGCGTGGGGTCGCTCTCATAGGAGACAGTCCTTCACAAACTTCTCCAACGTGGTTCCTTCCCACGGGCTACAGTTCTTCATGAACTGCTCCAGCGTGGGTCCCTCCCACGGGGTGCAGTCCTTCAGGAACAGACTGCTCCAGCGTGGGTCCCCTGCGGGGTCACAAGTCCTGCCAGAAAACCTGCTTCGGCATGGGCTCCTCTCTCCACGGGTCCACAGGTCCTGCCAGGAGCCTGCTCCAGTGTGGGCTTCCCACGGGGTCACAGACTCCTTTGGGCATCCACCTGCTCTGGCGTGGGGTCCTCCACGGGCTGCAGGTGGATATCTGCTCCACCATGGACCTCCATGGGCTGCAGGGGGACAGCCTGCCTCACCATGGTCTTTCACCATGGGCTGCAGGGGAATTTCTGCTCTGGCGCCTGAAGCACCTCCTCCGCCTCCTTCTTCCCTGACCTTGGTGTCTGCAGAGTTGTTCCTCTCACATATTGTCACTCCTCTCTCCGGCTGCAATTGTGCAGCGTTTTTTCTGTTCCCCCTTCTTAAATATGTTATCCCAGAGGCGCTACCACCATCACTGATGGGCTCAGCATTGGCCAGTGGTGGGTCCGTCTTGGAGCCAGCTGGCACTGGCTCTATCAGACATAGGGGAAGCTTCTAGCAGCTTCTGACAGAAGCCACCCTTGTATTCCCTCCCACCCCCCTTTCCAAAATCTTGCCATGCAAACCAAATACATTAGCATATGAGATTAATGAAAGTTAGTGTCTGTAGCCAAAGAATTCTCAAGGCTGGTGTCACACCCACTTGCTTTGGCACGTCAGCACAAGTTACGAAGAAGCTGTTTATGGCTGAGATTATTGGGCAAATTTGCAGGAGTTCATGACATGGCTGAAATGCACAGGTCTAGTTTGTAGCAATTGTCTTAAATGCTCTGCTCCAATACCCTTAAAACCACTTAAAAGTTAGGAAGTGGTGTTGCCTGGGAATGCTTCATTCTGTCTGAGGCAGCAGTATTGCATTACAATTCCTAGCTACATCATCACGTATTGCTACAGGTCACCTTCCTGCACAGTAACAAGCTGTTGTTGTGTAGATAGTGAATTGGGTTGCAGCTGGAGATAACACTTTTGGAGAATTTGGTGAGTGAGGCTGACATGTAGAAAGAGAACATGTATATTTGCCTGAAAGGACACAATTCATCTGCTTCAGCTATCTGAAATCTGGTGTCTGGTGGAAAAGACACCTGTAGATGGTAATTTATCCTGGTTCTCACTGATGGGTATCTCAAGACATCCATCTTAAGATGGATGTGTCCTAGAAATGCCTGGTTCCCCCTACCAGCTATAGAGAGAGTCTGGACCACGCCTAGTCACAGAAGACTTATCCTTAGCCTGGATGGCTAAAATTGTTGAGAAAAATTCCATCCTGAAGCCATTGACTATCTCAAGCCCACAAACTCCTTCCTCTACTTAGGATAAGGGAGCATGTCATCTGCTGGTAGATGGTCATTATGGCTAGGGTCTGAACAAAGTCCATGCTCTGCCCTCCACAGTGTTTCATGGGCATACACGAGGGATCCCCTGGATTAATCTTTTTTTTTTTTTTTTCCCCCGCTAATACTGGTTAGCACCAAATGATTTCCTCTGCAGAACTGCAAGATGAACAAAGTTCTTTGAGTGTCTTTGGGAATAAACTCTCTTACTGTGGGTTGCTTTCCAGCAACAATATTTAAAAAAGAAATGCCTTGCACGTGGAGGATACTGCAACATTCAGGTTACACTGCACATACACAACACTGTGATTTTTTTTTTGGAGCAGCTTTTCAGTTGCCCCCGAATGATCTTCAGGGCTAACATTGTCAGTTTCTAATATGTATTTATTTATAGCTTTGATTATATTCATATTTAGGAAAGCCATATCATAGCCACTTAAACGCTTCCACCCCAGTTAGATCTGCTTTAAGTTTTCAGTTATAATTTTAAGAGTTATCACTTCTAAAACACTATTTAATTTAAAGTCACAGCTGCACCAACATCAGAAATATTATTTTATTTAAATGAGATGTATATATGGTAGTGACTTCCAATACTTCTATCCACTTTTATTTCTTTTAGCTCATTTGAAAATGGCCATGACTTGAGAAGAGTTCAAGTCTTACATAATAGTATTAAGCATTGAGAGCTACCATGAGAGGTATGGTAATATATATGGAAAGGAAGAAAATACAGCCCTCTAAGACTTATGTCACTGATGGGCTCGACTTTAGCTGACAGTGAGTCTGTCCTGGAGCTGGCCAAAACTGGCTCTGTCCGACATGGGGGGCAGCTTCTGGTGCCTTCTCACAGAAGCCATCCCTGCAGCCTCCCTGCTACTAAAACCTTGCCATGTAAACCCAGTACAGCCAGGTTAAAAGGACACCAGCAGTATGCATGGAAACTCCATTGACAAAGTCTCAGAGGAAAAAGGCAATGGTTTTTCTCAAACAGGTGAATGTCATATCTTGCCAACAACACCTACCTGGCCAAATGACTTTACATAAGTAATTATTGATCTTTGCTATTTAGCAAAGACTTGAAAGACTGACTCACAACTGACATGGATCTTTGTGATGGATGTACCAGCATGCTTTTTGTGTGGGCACATGATAACCATGAAAGTATTATTCTCAGAAAAGCATACATTGTGTGAAGTACATCTGCATTTTTGACCCTCTGGTGAGTAATCTACAGAATTCATTGCCTTGCAAGCCTCTGTGCAATGTAGAGCCAATGTTTAAATTGGTAACCCTGACTTTGTAGGCCAAGAAAGAGCAACATCCTACCACAACCAACTCTCAGGTGGCAAAGCTGATTTTTTATCTCCTACAGTGGTCGATCCTGCCAATGGAAGGCAGGTGCAAATCTTCTCCTTCAGCTTAATGAAATGTGCTTCTGGAGAAAAAGATGTTGGAACCACTGTGGGTCATAGTAGACCTGTGAAGCTCTGCACTTGGAGCCTGTCTGCCTATGGAGAATCTGAAGACATTGCAGTGTTTGGCAACTGTCTCCATTCTTCTCTGTCAGCTTTTGATATGAATAGTGCCCCCTTTCACACCTACTGCTGTCTTCTGAGGGCTAGGTAGTACAACAGGACTGTCTCCCCTCATCCCTGGTACTGCAATAAGACTGTAGTAACAAGCAGAAAGAGCTAATTCATGCATTAGATCATCATAGAATCGTAGAATCATAGAATCATTAAGGTTGGAAAAGACCTCTAAGATCATCAAGTCCAACCATCAACCCAACACCACCATACCTCCTAAACCAGGCCCTGGAGTGCCACATCTACACGTTTTTTGAACGCCTCCAGGGATGGTGACTCCACCACCTCTCTGGGCAGCCAAATGGGTGCAATGACCCTCCTCTCTCTTGTTCTCTCTCCCGTTGATGCATCCACATCATAGAATCATAGAATCATAGAATCATTAA
>WAAD01027003.1:0-32036 GCA_013389945.1 Fregata magnificens | reverse complement strand
GTGGTAAACTCTCCTTTTTTTCCTGAGCCCCAGCAAAAGCTCCCTGTTCAGCCAGGCCAGTCGTCTTCCCTGCCAGTTTGTCTTACGGCACACGGGGACTGCCTGCGCCTGCGCCTTTAAGACCTCCCTCTTGAAGAGTGCCCAGCCTTCCTGGACCCCTTTGCCCTTCAGGACTGCCTCCCAAGGGACTCTCTCTACCAGTGTCCTGAACAGGCCAAAGTCTGCCCTCCGGAAGTCCATGGTGGTGGTTTTGCTGACCCCTCTCTTGACTTCACCAAGAATCGAGAACTCTACCATGTCATGGTCGCTAAGCCCAAGACGGCCTCCGACCACCACATCTCCCACCAGTCCTTCTCTATTTGTAAACAGCAGGTCAAGCGAGGCACCTCCCCTGGTAGGCTCGCTCACCAGCTGCGTCAGGAAGTTATCTTCCACACTCTCCAGGAACCTCCTACACTGTTTCCTCTCTGCCGCGTTGTCTTTCCAGCAGACATCCGGCGGGTTGAAGTCCCCCATGAGAACAAGGGCCAGTGACTGAGAGACTTCTGCCAGCCGCTTGTAGAACGCTTCATCCGCCTCTTTGTCCTGGTTGGGTGGTCTATAACAGACTCCCAGCAGGATGTCCGCCTCCTTGGCCTTCCCCCTCATCCTTACCCACAAGCACTCAACTTTGTCATCACAACTATTGATCTCTATACAGTCAAAACACTCCCTGACATACAGAGCCACCCCACCGCCTCTCCTTCCTTGCCTATCCCTTCTGAAGAGCTTGTAGCCCTCCATTGCAGCACTCCAGTCGTGGGAGTCGTCCCACCATGTTTCCTTGATGGCGACTATGTCGTAGCTATCCTGACGCACCATGGCTTCCAGCTCGTCCTGTTTGTTGCCCATGCTGCGTGCATTGGCGTAGACGCACTTGAGCCGGGCTATCGATTTCACCCCTGTGCATGGCCTGCCACCCCTTATCTCCTCTCTAGTGAGCCTGGTTATATCCCCTTCCCCCTTCGAGCCTAGTTTAAAGCCCTCTCAATGAGCCCCGCTAACTCATGGGCGAGAATCCTTTTCCCCCTTTGCGATAGCTGTACTCCCTCCATCGCCAGCAGGCCCGGTGCCGTGTAAACCTCCCCATGATCAAAAAACCCAAAGTTCCACCGGTGGCACCAGTCTCGGAGCCACATGTTAATCAATCAGGTGAGTTTTCCTTGTCCTTTCAGTATCCTTCCCTGCCACTGACGGGATTGAGGAAAACACTACCTGCACTCCTGATCCTTCAACCAACCTCCCCAGTGCCCTGAAGTCCCTTTTGATCGCTTTTGGACTTCTCTCCGCAACCTCTTCATTGCCAACCTGTATCACCAACAGGGGGTAATAATCAGAGGGCCGTACCAGACTAGGGAGTTTCCTAGTGATATCTCTAACCCATGCCCCAGGGAGGCAGCAGACTTCCCTGTGGGTTGGGTCTGGTTGGCATATTGGGCCCTCTGTTCCCCTCAGCAGGGAATCGCCTATGACAATTACCCTCCTTTTCTTCTTAACGGAGGCTGTCATAATGCGTTGACTAGATATCGACTGGATAGCCGAATCCAGAGGGTAATGGTCAACTGCTCTATGTCCAAATGGAGATCAGTAACATGTGATGTCCCTCAGGAGTCCATATTGGACTCTTCAATATCTTTATTAATGACATAGACACTGCACCCTCAGCAAGTTTGTGGATGACACCCAGCTGAGTGGTGCAGCTGATTCACTAGAGGGAAGGGATGCTATCCAGAAGGACCTTGACAGGCTTGAAGAGTGGGCGCCTGCAAACCTCATGAAGTTCAACAAGGCCAGGTGCAAGGTGCTGCACTTGGGTCAGGGCAATCACCAGTATCAGTACGGACTGGGTGATGAGTAGATTGAGAGCACCACTGCAGAAAAGGACTTGGGCATATTGGTAAATGAAAAATTAGATATGAGCGGGCAATGTGCTCTTACAGCCCAGAAAGCCAGTTGTATCCTGGGCTACACCAAAAGCTACATCCAGCTCTGGGGCCCCCAACACAAGAAAGACATGGACCTGTTAGAGCAGGTCCAGAGGAGGGCCGCAAAAATAGTCAGAGGGGTGGAACACCTCTCCTATGGAGACAGGCTGAGAGAGTTAGGATTGTTCAGCCTGGAGAAAAGAAGGCTCTGGAGAGACCTTATTGTGGCCTTTCAGTACTTAAAGGGGCCTTATAAGAGAGATGGAGATAAAGTTGTTACCAGGGTCTGTAGTGATAGGACAAGGGGTAATGGTTTTAAACTAAAAGAGGGTAGATCTGGATTAGATATAAGGAAGAAATTTTTTATGATGAGGGTGGTGAGACACTGGAACAAGTTGTCCAGAGAAACTATGGATGCCTCATTGCTGGAAGTGTTCAAGGCTGGGTTGGATGGGGCTTTGAACAACCTGAGCTAGTGAAAGATGTCTCTGTCCCTAGCAGTGCAGTTGGAACTAGATGATCTTTAAGGGTCCCTTCCAACCCAAACCATTCTATGATTCTATGATTCTATGAAATGATAGAGACATGGAAGTATAATGAAAGGTTGAAAGAAAATGAAAGTGCCATAAAACTGTCTTTTTATTTTCCACAACCCCTCATTGTTTGACATGCATTTACATTCTTCTGACATAAACTCGTGAAAGATTTACGTTGACAAAAATAGAAAAAGACAAATTTCTCCTCACCCAGAGTCAATGTAATCATTACAGAAAAGAGTACTAATGCAGCTTTATACCAGTAGATATGAATTCAGATTGAGACAATAGTTATTTTCCTGTATAACTTTGTAGTGTTAACTTGGAAATTGTACTATCTTAAAATAAATTAACTATAACATATTTCTTTACTTTGGGCATGTTTCTTTTACTGTTTTCAGTCACTAATGAAGTTGCCTGTAAGAAATAAAGAAAACAAAGAAAGCATTAACAGAAAATAGTGAAGATTCAGACTATTTATAGAGTGCTTTAATAAGCTTCAAAAATTGCTCAAATTTCCTCTTGAATTTTTTTCTAAGCAAGATACTCATCATATACATATCAGCCATATAAATATTTGGAAAAAGTCCATTATTTATCCCGTTATATAATTTCATTGTTTACTCATTAATCTATGAATAATTCAAATATGCTTAACCTATATATGTGTCTAAGAAAAAATGAGAAGAAAAATAAAACCTTATCTTTCCTTCTAGAAGTGGATTCATGGATCATTGCTGTCAGTAGGGTTATTTCCACTGCCTTACGTTCATTTGAAGTGAGAATCCAAAAATAGTTACTAGAGGTTTCTGAGCCTACTCAAGCCAAATGTACTGAAACTTGATTATGGCACCTGAATACAAGATACATCTCTATTATATGCCATTGCTAAGAAACAAAAGAAAAGAATTACCATTTGGTGGGCTTCCTAAGGAAAAATTGAATCCATGAAAATTACCGGGTTTGTTTCCAGAACTATTAAGAAATTTGGGGTGAATTCACTGTATACCTTTGACAAGGGGAAAAAATCAGTATAGTACTGAAAAGAAGCATTGACAGAAGAGGTCATCCATGGTAGCTGGTACTATGGATGGCATTACATCAGTAAGAGAGTCTGCACTTGAAAACACAGTGCAGTCTAGTACTTTCAGGAAATTAGTCTAAAATCTCTGCTGCCAGAAATGAGAGTGACACTAATTCTTCCATTTTTGGGGTGAGTGTTCTAGCCACTGTGGGACAACAGTAGCTGAGTAAATCAGACCTTTTATTTAGGCATTTGTGGTGCAGCCTCCCCTAGAGCCTTCCCCAAGCCTTCTCCCACTCCTGCCCATAGCCCAGGAACCCATTTCAGCTCAGTCTGGGGCCATCAGTTCCCGCCTGCCCCACGGGCAGCTCTGCAACTTCCAGAACCCAGCCCATGGCGGATCCACCAGCCCTCCCTGCACCCTGATACACACTGCCAGTATTTGAGACAGTTGTCTTGCCAGCTTAGGAATTCAAGTGGAAAAGGCTGCTGTGAATCACATGAAATTAATTAAACCTTAGTCTGGCAGGTTATCTGAAAAACTGGGACAGATATTCAATTATACGTTCAGACTGTATTCAGGCTTCAATAATAACAACAAATAGATTTTAAGAGAATATATGGGCATGCCAGTTGGAAAATAAGGAGTTTAGAAAGCAAGGGCATTTAGCTTAACAATAATGAATTTAACTCACACAAGTATAGACTGTATTGTTTGGAGGAATAGCAATGCTGTAGACACAGTTCATCATTTTCTGAGAGTAATAATTTCTTTCTTAGCAAGGAAAGGGAATAAGGAGTGGGATAAAATCACATTCTCTAGTTTCAAGACTTTAAACACCAGCTGTATACCCCAATTGTTTTTAATTTTACTCTCAACATCTTCCTGCTGTCATCTATCATTACTTTAGAACAGTTTGAAGTATGTTGGTAAAGATGAATTGTTAATGATGGATTTTTATTTGTATGAGACTTGTGTGACATTATGCAATCCAGGAGCAGTAGTGTTGAGGTTAGAGTTGTCAGAAGAAAGAAAAAGGTAGCACAAAAGTTAATACAGTCCATCTTATGAAAATGTCTTGTGGACAACAATCAGAGGAGGAAAAAGTAAGTGTTATCTCTAATAGTTTGCTAAATCATCTTGGAAAATATTTCACTGCAGAGTCTTAGGCTGACATAAAATCAGGTGGTGACTTGATCTGCCTAACATGGAAATATTCAGGTGTTTGGAGGAATCTATTCTGTTTGGTTTTTATGGGGTCTCAGGAACTGTGAAATTATGTTTTCCACTTACTTGAAGTGCATAAAAAGTGCTACAGAGCAAACTTTTGATTATTTAGTTCTGTGACTTTGTAAATTTAAATAAGGCAAGGGAAGAACTATGATAGACCTCTGGTTTTTTCATCATAGCAGCTGAAATGTAACAATGAGTGTATGTGACCAATAATATGTGAGGGGTGACAGCTGGCATGTCAATCAGCAAATTCCTGGACCTGTTTCTTCCACTACAAATGCTGTCTGTTAAATGAATCCTAGAAGAACTAAGAATAGGCAACTGTCAGATGGTCCAAATTATTCTCAGCACAAACTTCACAATGGACAAAACAGGCCCAGGTACTTGCTAGGTTTGAGAGGTCAGCTCTCAATCTTATCATGACTAAATGCCTGCCATTCAGACATAATTTTCCAAGCCAAGGTTTTTATAAGGTACCTTTTTTACATACACTGTGTAGATGTCATGTGCGTATGTGTGTGGATGAACATGCATAAAGAATATAGAGTGTACTTCTTTGTCCAAAGAACCATAGCTGAAAAGGCTGCATAGCCACAGTTGTGGTCTGGACATACACAAGACATTTCTAAAGCTTCTGACGTTGAAATGCCTATCCATTGTCATTGACTAAAAGAGCATATAGGGAAGTACGCTCATGTCTTGGGATGGGATGAACTCAAAACTTTTCAATTATTAAGCAGAAGATGATTTAAATAGCCATTCTCTTTTAGTCTAATCTGGTAAATGGCTTTCTTTGAACCTTGAGTCTGACATGCTAAGTACTGTAGAGGAAATGAAAGGCAGGTTTTCTCAGTGACTCTGAAAAACTATGGTTAGAATTATACACGGAGAAATAGTTAGACATGCAAATATGACCAGGTTAACCAGCACTAATTTTTAGGGAATAGCACAATGACGTATGCTCTGTTGAAAGCTGTATATTGTAATGAGCAAGAGATCTTACTTACTTAAGAGATCTTTGGAGGTTATGAGTATGAATCAAATGTAAAAAAGGCAGTACCAGATGAAAAATAGAAAAGTTATCATCAGGTGAAGATTTAAAATGTCATGGAAGTCTCCCTAGAAAAAACAGTGAAAATGTCAGTAGTATGGATGTTTAGACTAAGAGAAAAACTTATCCTGACTATAATGGCAGAAGAAATGCATAGGCTAGGAAAATGGAATAAATGTCTTCTTTCCTTGCCTTATTTTTTAAGAACTGTGCCCCACCACATTTTGGGGAATACCTTGTAATCCCAAAATCACAGAAAAGGAAGTCTTAAGTGTGTATGAATAACAAATCAATTCTCTCAGGAACATCATAAATTCACTCAGAATTGCCAGCCTAATAGATTACAACAACACACCAAGTAGCACGGAAGAAAATTTACCTGGCACAAAAGCAAATTTTCGTTACAACAGAGTTATTTGTCATGAAAAACAGTCTTCTCTACTGACAGATATGAAGTTACACTGTCTCCTAAATCCTAGAGGAAAATACTTTTTTGGTATTATATTATCATAATTCTTTCTGCTATTACTGTTTGTTTATTATTTATCATAGTACCTATGGACCTTCTTCATAATCAGGTCTCTGACTTGCAGAGCACTGCACAAGGACAAAACATCAAAAGCTAATGTTTCATAGAACTAGTAGTTTTTCTAACTCATCTAAGCAGAAAGAGAGAAGCTCTCATCCTCTTTGCACAGTAAGACAGGAGATTAAAAGATGGCCCCACTTGTTTAGCTGCGCCAAAAACTTCCATCCAAAACTGCTGAGCCCGGCTTTCCAGCCAAACCCCAGCTCATCCCATTTGCTGCAGTCCAGACTCATATCTTCCACACCAGGAATCTCATAACATCACTGATGTAAAACATTAATAAGCTGTAGTGAACATAGCTTACTTTTTTATTATTTAAATGTCTCTGTGCCTTTCACTTCACATTTGTTATAAACATGCTTACCATCTTCACACGACATGGCTATTTTCTTTTCAAAAAGACATATATCCAGTATCTAAAATCTTCCTGTATTTTTCATGTGCCACTGATAACTGTTATTGTCATCCAGAGGCACAATTCACTGGATGGCAGTTAACCAATAAAGCACTTGGACACATTGTCTGTCTGCCACATCTAGGACCTGCATCTTCTAGGGGCATATTTCGAAGTCAGGAATGCCTGTGATTTTTAGGGTATGCCATCTTTGACAGAGTAGTCACAAAGTGCCTGACAGCAGGAGTAGCTAGCTAATCCAGTGTGTTGTTATTGTAACGGAATCACTGATTGCGAATAGAAGCTTTAGACGTGTGTATTCGTGTCCCCTAAAGATCATATATGCCTGTGTGAACTTGCGTATGGCAGCTTTGTTCTGCCCTATATCTCTTCCACCCTTTCTAGTACGTCTCCTCCTCCACTCCTTGACTTTCATATGTCTCCTTTCCACTCATAATATTCATACGAGGAAATCCACTCAGCATATTTTCCTGAATTAAAATTTACTTCACAGTAATGTGAATAAATGTGAATAAAGCTTAAATTAATCATTTATCCTGCAGTATTTACTGACTTACAGCTAACAATCTTGCATTACAACTAACAGGTAAAGGTCAGTTTGCATGATTCACTGTTAATTTGTTTTCATTTAAACTAATTTACTTAGAATTTGTACAACATTGGTTCCCTAAGGGAATCCAGCAAAAACTATGACCTGATGACAAGCAGAACCATTAAATTATAACAGAATTATTAATAAAAGATTCTTTCTGCAATTTGTTAAAAATCTTGGGAGATATTAGCAACTTATTTATGTAAGATATGGAAAGTACATCTGTAATATAATTGCATATAAATTAAAAATTTGCCTAGGGAGACTGTACAGTGGTCATAGTTTTAAAATGATTGACAGATACATTAACATTGCTTGCCCCAGGAGAAAGATAATGAATTCCATGTTTTGCCTTTTTTTCCCATTTTCAAGGACAATGTTAGTGTGTTCTTTTGTTTGTAATGCCTAAGATTGTCATAACTAGTTGACTACAAAATTCAGTCACTTACCATACTGGTCTTGTTAATAGCTAATTGGATTATTGTGACTTTCCTTTAGTTTAGGAGACACAGAGCTAGGAAAAAGAATGGATAACAGTCTCAAGAAACAGAAGGAAACTTATTTCAAGAACATGCAGAAAAGATACTTTAAGTTTCATTTGATCTTTTGTTAGGATGTAGCTTCTTCGCTTGTGGACTGGAAAACCAGAGACATTCTTTAATATGCTTTTTAAATTAGATGTCCTTGATCTTTGGTTTATTTATTGCAACATAAGCAGTAATGTATTCATTAAAAAAACTTTGCCAGCAGATGATCTGACCTAGATGATAGCCTGAAGGCTATCATTGATTTATGGAGTTTGCATGACTGTAGCATGGGAATCACAGGTGGCCAAAAGTAGCCAGAAGTGGTAGCCCAAAATACTCTTTTATTTTCCATTAAAAACAGAAACTAACGTGTTTCCATCCTGCTTACCCATTGGGCTGCACAAACATTTTCTTCTCTTTGTTAAAATACTTTTTTTTTAATAAAGTAATATTTGGACAGATTATTAGATGTCAAATCATATGACAGTGACAGGTTATTCTCATCTCTACTGAAAAATATATGTAGAGATTAACACTGTTCATAGTAACACACAACAGGATGCATTGCAGTGTAGTGGGAAGAGCAGGACACTAACAGTTAGGAGATCTGGCATCTGATTTCTTGGAACTGACCCACCTTGAAATATTGCCTAAATCCCTTTTTCTTTCTTTTTCCTTTTCTGAAAAGTGATGTTAATTCCATAAATAGAACAATAGCCTACATAGTAAGATTATAATACATTTTCTGATAAAATTTCTCAGAAATGTCAAAAATGTCAAACATTATATGCTTGATTTCCTATTTTATCACATGCTTATGGAAACCAACATAGACTTGTTTTCCAAAGTTCTGATCCAAAATGTACTGCAAGCAATGAGAAATCTTTCATTCTAGCTTAATAGTCTTTAAACATGCATATCTTGCCCCCTTTGTCATATAAACCCATTAGTGATAGATCCTAAATTTAATTCTAAAACAACTTAATAGCCAAAGTAATCTACTAACCATTAGAATAATAGCCTGTCAAATCTAAATATTGGGAACATCCCATAAAAGATGGATTATCTAATAAACAGCTAATTAAACATTAATGGCTATGAGACCTGGCTGGATGTGTGTCTATTCTTGTCTCATAATGTTAATGGACTTTATGAACAGAACTGTGTTAAATATGAATAATTTCTTATGGAATTTAATTGGTGGAGTGATCTAGCAATATTTCTCACATACAAGAGAGTTGTGAGCATATTTCAAGTTTTCTCTCTCCAACACAACACATGCCAGGAAATGTTATGTTTTTATTTATCTCTCTGGAGCCATGAAAGGAGGAAACAATTTTCTTTCTTTTTTTGTTTTTTTTTTTTTTTTTTGTACAGAGCTCAGCAATGTGAATCTGTTCCCCAGCACGAGTTCCTATAGCTGGGAAGGCCTGTGGGAACACCTACAAGAGCTGAGATCTGGTGGGACTTCACTCTAGGTTACTAGCATCACCTGAGAGTGTGTCATTGTGGAGAACGCTTCACCATCTAACTTAGTTTATTGATTTCAAATTTAAACCACCTTCAACAAATGATTTCGTGCTGGATTACCTACTCTGTTTAATTCAATATCTTGTCTCCTTCAAGGGGCAATAGAAAATGTTCAGAAAACCATCCTCCGCCATCACCACCCAAAACCAGTAGGGCACTATGGCAAAATATGTCCCCACAAATTTTTGTCCTAATCTAGGTTTAATTTAAAGTCTGAAACAGGTATGATATTATGTGTTAAAACTCTGGAAAGTCTCAGTATCATTATAAGCTTTTAATATCCCTTTTAATCTTTCTCATTTCATGTCTCCCAACATCATCCTGGACAATGAAATCCACAGTCCTAATATAGTCGCTGGAGAAATTTATATCCCTTGTTTTTATGTTAGTAGGTACACAGAGACTCCTACTTTACTATTTTTAATGTCTTTGAGGACTGACTTTTCCAGGGAGGGAATATTTTAAAGATGGTACATAAACAGTAAAATTATACAAATAGCTTTTTTATGGAACTACTATGAAGATATTAATTTTCTGTCAACAGTGCACAGCTATCTACAACAGGCAGCTTTATGTCTACAGTACAGACCTACAATAGACAGCATTTATACTATAAATACTTCTAATTCAGTACAGTAAATATTGCTTCCTTTGCTATGTTTCAAATAAGTCTGTTTTGTTCTTTATCACTTAACTAGTACTCAAATTTAAACAAGAAAGTTAATATTTCTCTAAAATTGTTCAAAAAATAGAGACTATATAAGTAAATTCATTTCATAGTATGTGTTTA
This sequence comes from Fregata magnificens, assembly GCA_013389945.1. Lineage (NCBI taxonomy): Eukaryota > Metazoa > Chordata > Aves > Suliformes > Fregatidae > Fregata > Fregata magnificens. The sequence goes on along the minus strand of WAAD01027003.1, from coordinate 21,784 downwards.
GAGGCCACATGGTCTTTTTTCATAGTTTTGGGTATCAAACTATTACAGCAATTTTTACTATGTTGCACTCTTCAAATGCATCACTGAAGAAGAGTAAATCTTGCTGATCAAAGAAAAAAGAGGGGATGGGGCAAAAGCTGTTCAACAGAGGTAAAACCAGAACAGTTTCTGTCATGATTTTTTGCACACTGTTAAAAACTCGCATGTCTCCATTGAGAAGCGTTTCTTCTCTTTCCTTGGATTTGGGTACTTACTTTTAAAGCCTCACTTTTGTTCTGATGATTGATGAGACTTCCAGCTGTAATAACCCTGAGAGGCTTTTAAGGCAAGACATTCCATCTTCAAGATGTATCTGCCTTAAATTATTCGTCTTTCCTTTCATATCTCTGTGTTTTTTTCCAAAAGGTGAAGAAGTTTTATTCAGAGATGCCTTACAAATCCTATCCTGCTTCACATGCTCTGCGATGTGAATGAATGTGCAGCCTCAGTTCTCGATTTGAGTCTTTTTCACAGCAGGACTTCAGAGAACAGACAAGCTGGTAATACCCTTAGGAGTATTGCCATCATAAAGACCATGAATAGCTGGCATTTTCTGCACAGTTTCTGGTAAACTGGTAAGGTAGACTTGGGTAGGTCATGTCAGATTGAGAAGTGCTTAGACTTATGGAACTGCATAACTAAAACAAGAAGAGACCTTAACCTCTAATACAGTAATTTTGAGCCATTAGAGTCAATGACAGATAGCTGTCCAGCATTGATCTCCTTGACACAGCTAGGTCTTCAGCCTGCCCCTGTGTCATGGACACATGTTACCACCACTGTTTCAGGAAGTTCTTCGGCACTTCTGAGTTGCAGAATTCAGATACTCTGTTTGTTTTTCTTTTTTTAAGCCTGTACAATTACAGACACTTTCATGTTTTAAATCCCTATCTGCTTTCAGAATACTACCACCTCTTTGATATATGCACTGAATTTGGTAAAGCAAAAGACATTTGTAAGGGAGCCTTACAGCATTCAGTAAGAGCAAGGTTCTTTTAGAGCCCAAGACTTTGACAAAGCTTTTGAGAAGGAAGGGACAAAAACAGTTAGGAAGGGATTTATCTGAGGTAGGCCAAAGGGATACAGGTGAGCTAATTAAATATTTCAACTGAACCTAAATTGATTTTCTCATTAACTCTACTGCAATTACTATAAGCTACCACCTAGCATTTGCAGAGAGTATCAACTGAATACAGAGGCAAATTTTTACTATACCACCCTGCCTTCACCATTCCCATTCATAAAATACAGACCAAATATCGTAGGCTTTATTTATAAAAGCATTACTAATCAGTCATTAAATATTTCAGGTTTTTATCAGTTAAACCTCAGGCAGAAAATAATTATACAACTATCTTGTTTGGAGGCAATTTTCAATTTAAAGTTCTACAGGAAAATAAAAATCATAGGTAGAGATTTTCAAAAGCTGAGAAGTGAAATCAACTATTATCCCTCCATTCACACAGCAGTAATGATGGTGATCTGGCCAAATCCTTCAACTGATTCTGTGAAGTTCAACAAGAATTCATTGCTTCTTTAAAAAGTAAAACACACATTACACAAAACATATCTACCTCAGGAATCCTACGGCAAATATAGTGGAGCCTGGAACAGTATTAGGGGAAGTATCATATACCCTAACCACATTCACATTCTTCCCTTGACATTTGCTTACAGCACAGACAGAATATCAAGCAGACAGACCTTTGCTCTCATATTGTTATTGATGTTCTTATGGTCCCATCCTGAGATAAGCTTTTTCTTTACTTTTTGATCTGTACTGAAGTGCCATATTTTAAACTGTATTTCTGTAAAGTTCTTTGGAAACAATTGTTATTGTAACATACAATGCACTAGAGTTTATGCTGATGTGGAGACTGTGACTGAAATCAGGTTAAAATGGAAAGAATAATGAAAAGACTTCACTAATCTTCACAAGCTTCTATTTAAACAGTAGTGGTTGTTATGGTATGTGGTTTTACTTTTGAATTTGTGGAATGGAAAAATTCTTTTGTCCCATCAACTTTCAACATGACTTAGACTCACAGTTCAAAATGGGACATAAGGAGAGATTCAGAGTGCCAGTTTTCATAAATAAACCATATGATGGGAAGTTTAGTTATCTAATTCTGAAATAAATGAAGCAGAAGGACTATATACTGCTAGTGAACTAACTCCAAAGAAGACAGGTTGCTTCAGTAAGTTACAGTACATCCCCACAGACTCTTGTATCAATCCAAAAAGCAGTACAAGGACAGAAACAAACATCCAGAGATGGGTGAGGTTTTCTAAATGAAATGCATATTTCAATCAGTGAAGATTATACTAAGGTATCTAGCTATGCAAGATATTTTGAACAGGTGTCGTTGTTAAATCAAGGCTTTCACAAAGATATTCTATAGCTCTATAGTAGTTATGGACTTCAGTAAAAAAATTATCATCAAAACTTTCTGTCTTGTTTTTTATACAATACTTTTTATAGATTATCAAAACAATCCTTTTAGGAGTTCGTGTTTAGGAATGTACTACCATTAGTAGTTATATTTAGGTAAGAGGATATTAAAAAACAAAATATGTATCCTTTAGCACACACCAATACCAAGAATCCTCACCTAATCTGTCACTTCATGAGAAAGGATGAAGGCTAATGCAATGTTAAGGAAGCCTGTGATACTTTAGTTATAATTGGAGCTGACGCTTAAGACCTTCTGAGTTCTGTTTGTTGTCTCATACACAGTATTATGATTGTCATTTACTGTATTTTCCTGAAGCAAGAAGCTTATGTGACAACTCTGAAAAACTGAGTTGCATTCCTGAGTGAGGCTGAAGATTAAACAGTGAAGGTATGGCCACAGTGAAGCGTGAGCAGCAGCTCTGCAAAGCGAGGACCCATGCAGTGCTCACAGAATAGGGCAACAGACTACAATGCCAGTGGTTAGAGTGAAAGATCTGTCACCAAAAAAATTGGGTTGGTGGGGTTTTTTACTCATATTTATTTTCAACAATGTATTTGCTGTTCTGGATATACACTAATTATTATTTTTTCTAATTCTGTAGTAAACAGCCTATAAAATGGAAAGCTTTTTACATAGTCAATTCATGGATTTTTAAGAATATGATTTTTTAAAGTTTTGCTGTAGCTAATAACAGAATCATCTTAACATAATTTTTAAAATTAGAAATAAAAAAAAAGTTTGCATATCAGCTAAACAAAAAATTAAGACTGAACAAAACCAGTCCAGAAAGCTGAGAAACCCATTGATACTAGTGAATGGTGTTTGAAAGTTGGCCCAAGAGTTAGGAACACCTATCAGCATTGACAAAGTACCCTGGAATAAACTGTTTATAACTTTATTATAGCATTTTTACAGGACTCATAAATGCCTTTCCAAATACCTTCCACCATATGTTTGCTTCATGTTACCTATGAAACTAAAGTAATTTATAAGTCTGCCACTTCTCTGTAAATTGGTGCTATGAGTGGCTTAAATTTGTCTGATGCTGTGGGAAAAAGCCATTGAATTTTATGTTATCTATTTTCTGGATGAGCACATCTGCCAAAATATGTTGCTCCAATGAGTTAATATAGCTTTCAGACAACTGAGCGTTGCTGTTGCACACTTTTATTTTTGAGATGGACTTCACTCAAAAATCAAGGCTACTGAAGAGGAAATGGGTTAAGTCTAAATGTTACTCTGCACACTTCGACATTCTCTGATAAGCATTTTTTAAGTAGTCTATTAAGAGCAAAGAATTGAACACAGCCAAATGTGTAAAATAAAAATTGGAACAAAAATAACCCTATGTAATTCCACTAAAATCAGGGAGCTTCTAGGCTACGAACTACTCATCAATGTCCAATGAACCAGTCACAAAAAGAGTGCAACATCGGGAGCTGAGTAAAACCAGCTTTGGAGGTAACAGAGAACAAAGAACAAGTACACAGCATGTGTAAAACATTATATATAATGAATGTGGATGTGAATTTGGATTTACTGTGGACTTGCAAGCCAATACATAAAGTGTAAAGCATGTGAGCAAAAATGATGCAAGGCATATCCTGGAGTGGGGAGAAAGAAACCATCAACACAACATCATCCTCATCCCCATGAAGGACCTGGGACAGCAAAAGTTTGCCATAGCCCTCCCTCCCAGACTGAAACCGTTGATCTTAAATGCCAGAGGGGCAGTAGAAGGGTCACCATAATTGCAGGATGAATCCTAGAAATCTTGAGCAGATATATCACCTTACCTGTATAAAATATAAGTGTTAGCATAATGATAACTGGTCTAACAACAATTATTTGATTAGGTTATTAAGACTTTACTTAGACTGACAATAAATTCCTCCTTTGCATGCACGATGTGCTCCTTTTGGCCATAACGAGTCTGACTGTAACAGACTGGTCAGAGTTGAGGCAACCCATTCTGTAACTTGGATTCAGCAAATTCATAATGTATTATTACAACACTTTGAACTAGAAAAAGCACACAATAATAGTTATTTTGTGTGTGAGCCACAGAGCACCACATGGGAGCTCGAGAAGACCTGAGACAGGTGCCCTGTATTATTAATGCACCACTCCACTTGAGGCAGAGGTAGCTCCGAGCAATGTGGGCCCAGGTCACACTACATTACTTGGCCTGGGGACCAGGACTCATTCCCTGGATAAGTGTATGGGCAATGTAATATATTTAGAGATATTCATGTCATCCAAGATGCCTATATTTGCATGGTATGAAAACCTACCTTTTCTTTTCAGATTCAGATCTTTGTGAATGAATCCGCTCTCTCTTTATCCTGTCTTTGGACTATTCCAATTTTAAGTTCTTGTGAGAATAGGCTGTACTGCAGTATCCTTGGCACTGCTGGGTTTTAATATGGGTTGAGACCTCTGAACACTACTGACATGTAAACAAATAATGACAACAAAAATATGACAGTTTGACTGAGCCTTTCCTCTAAAATGCCACATCATTCCTATCATTAGCTCCTTTTTGTCACTTCCTTGCTTTTGTTTTCCAAAGGATGCTGCTGAGAGTTTAGCAAAATTTGCAAATGGAAAATGACACTGATGAAATCAAACCAAGCAGGTAACAATACAAATACCATGGCCATATATGAAAATACAGAAACTGTGGTCCAAATATATTCTTTGAACGCAATCACAGAATCACAGAATGGTAGGAGTTGGAAGGGACCTCTGGAGATCATCTTGTCCAACCCTCCTGCTTAAGCAGGTACACCTAGAGCTGGGTGCACAAGACTGCGTCCAGGTGGGTTTTGAATATTTCCAGAGAAGGAGACTCCACAACCTCTCNGCTGGACTTGCTCCAGTAGTTCCCTGTCTTTCTTGAACTGGGGAGTCCAGAAGTGGACACAGTACTCCAGATGTGGCCTCACTAGGGCAGAGTAGAGGGGGAGGATAACCTCCCTCGACCTGCTGGCCACACTCCTTTTGATGCATGCCAGGATCCCATTGGCCTTCTTGGCCACAAGGGCACAGTGCTGGCTCATGATCAATTTGCTGTCCACCAGCACTCTCAGATCCTTCCCAGCAGTGCTACTTTCCAGCAAGTCAACCCCCGACCTGTACTGGTGTGTGGGGTTTTTCCTCCCCAGGTGCAGGACCTGACACTTGCTCTTGTTGAATTTCATTAGGTTCCCCTCAGCCCAGCTCTCCAGCCCGTCCAGGTCTCACTGGATTGCAGCACAGCCTTCTGGCGTGTCAGCCACTCCTCCCAGTTTGGTATCATCAGAAAACTTGCTGAGGGTATACTCTATCCCTTCGTCCAGGTCATTGATGAATATATTGAACGGGACTGTACCCAGTACAGACCCCTGGGGAACACCGCTAATTACGGGCCTCCAACCAGACTCTGCGCCGTTGATCCCAACCCTCTGAGCTCTGCCGTTCAGCCAGTTCTCGTTTTTTTAATTATAAATCAATAAAGTTATAAGACTGGTATGGAAACTGGAAAAAACAAAAAGCCAAACCAGAAATGAGAATCAGACTTCCATGTTCTGTTTCTCCTTGTCAACATATATGAGGTTTTTGTCATAGGAGTGTGATGGATCCCATTTTTTTTTTTTTAAACACTGAATTTTCAAAGGCTTTAAGGAGTAATTTCTAAAAAACCCAGGGACTTTGTCAGTGTTACTGAATACTTTTTCATGGTATGTTAACATATTTTCTTTATTTGCTGTTTAAAAAGTCTTGTAAATCTAAACCTGTTGCTTCCCTCCTTGTGCATTCTGCATCCTGTGGATTTTCATTTTATGTTATATCCATTACTGACTGGTTCTTGCTATTTTATGTATCTGAATAATTTCCTATACATATAGAGTATAATAGTACATAGTACATGTATTACATAGAATAATTCACTTTCCATTTAAATGAGATCCACCTAATTGTACTTTCCATTAACAGTTATGTTATGCCTATTAATTTATAGATAAAAGTATAAATTTGTTGCAAGTAACAGTTATAGGGAATATTTTCTCAAAAACAACTACTGTTTAGTTAGTTATCATACAGGACAAGTAACAATTTTCATCTTCCTTCAAATTTCTAAGCCTTTTTGGTTTTGTCAATTGCTTGAAACACAGAGAATTGCGTCGCTATTATTACTTTATTGTAATTGGTCCAATTCATTCTCACTTCTGGTCAGACCTTGAAGGGAGGAAATCGTTATAAATTCTTCTTCAGTGAATTTGTCCATCATTGTTCTTTAGCAGGGAGCTGGATTTACTTCCAGAGGCATGAGCCACAGGCTTTCAAGCATATATGGAGGTCCCCTCCACATACGTAATGGAGCTGCACTGCAAATTACTCTATTTTACACAATTTCTATAAGGATCCCAGGGGAAAGAGAAAGGGCGAAGAAAAAGATTTGATTAGAGTAGTTGCTTGGAGTAGTTAATGTTTTCTAAAATATCTAGACATATTTGTCAAGGAAGAAGCCCACTATATACCTTCCTAATTAACTGTTAAAAAGTTAGGAGGAGAACCAGGAAAATACCATTTCATGGAAATTAAGACAAGATCTTGGGAGGAAGAGAATAATCATTTATGTTTAAGGTAGAACAGGAGCCCAAAATGGAAAGACATAATGGAAGCAGGGAAGATTATGAGGGGAAAAGGAGTAATTTTGCTGAATTATACAAAAGAGCATCTTATTGTGTATTGTAGGAATGAAGGGAGAAACTTCAGAAGTGGTAAGATGAAATATCCAAGAATCTATGAAGGAGTCAAAATAATAAAAATGTCCAGGAATTGTATACAAAGTATTAAAAACATAATTAGTTTTTAAAGAGAGAACCGTGATATCTTTTGCTGCTGGAAAGCAAAAAATAGAATAACTTTAAGCATACTTTGACAGCACATTAGTGTTTAGTGATGAGGACTGCTTCCTCCAGCAGCTTTGGGACTGGGGGCTTCTTCTGCCTGGCCACTGAAGCCCAGTCTGGGGCACCTGGAGCACCTGGGGTCTCCATCCTAGGCCAAAGGAAACGGCAGCTGCTTTCCTGTTTAAAGGTTCAACTGGTAGTGGGGCTGAGAGCATATCTCAGGCACACACCCCCACAGAGGACACTGACTGTGCCAGTTACACAGCCAGTCACAGACAGAGTGCTGCCTTCAACAGCACTCACATACAGAACTGACATAAAACATAAGCCCAGACAGCGCCTCCTCCTCTTCAGCTAGTCTGGACTGAAGGTCACTAGTGAAGGCACACACACGACACTCTCTAGATTCACAAACACATTCATGGATCCTCCAAGTACCAGCATGGCCCTTCTGCCTGTCCAACGTACCTGCCCAGATCCTGGGTCTCTTACCTGTCCCATGGGTCCCCTACCCACCGGCTGGTCCGTCTTGGTGCTTGCTAGCACACATGCACACATTCACACACTCATCTCATAGGCAGCCCATAATCACATGTCTCCCCCAAATACCAGCATGGACCTCTGTCTGCCCGATACCACTACTAGACCCAGGGCATCCTACTCGTCCCTGGTCCAGCTTGAGGTTTTTGAGTGAACTACACACACATCTCGATGCACACCAGGTTTGGGGAAGATACAGACACTTGCACCCCCGCCGGCATCTGGCACACGGGCTGCGATCCATGGTCCCTCTCCACCTACAAGAGTAGAGCCCCTCACTTGCCTCACTCACTCCAGTTCCTCTCAGCATCTGACACTTGGGATATAGCCCATTCCCACCCCAGAGGCTGGGCCAAGATGCCCACCTGCTCCAGCGTCTAGCACTGAGACCCCACTCCCTCCAATTGTTGACACTGCAGGCCCAGGGAGCCCCCACCTCAAATATCCCAAATCCTCACCTTCTTCCTGTTTCCCCCTTCTTATCAAAGTGCAGGTTGACCTTTTCCAGAGCTGTGCCTGGAGTTTCTTAATGGCTCCTCAACTAGTGACTGGAGCAGGTTGGGGGGGTCTTTGGCATTGTTTCTGTTATCTCTCATCTACTAGGTTTGTGTCTCTCTGTGTGTTTTGGGGGTTTTTTTGCTCCCTCTTTACTTTTTATCCCCTTTGCAGTGAAAAGGCCCTTCTTTGGATAACCGTAATGAATATCTTCCTCTGAGCTTCCAAACACTCTTACAATTAGTTTTAAAAGGTGAGTGGTAATACACAGTATATCAAAGTTACATATAAAACACTATGTATATACAGTTTGCTTCATATATGATAGTTGAAAAAAAACATATGTAAAGGAACATGGCAACTCTCGTTAATAAGTTCTTCCCATGTATTGGAGTCTTGGGGTGCTCTGAGCTACCCTCAGAAGGGAGAGGAAAATCTGAAACTTTCATATCTTTTAAATATTGCTTCTGTTAAGACCCATTCAGCTATCACAAAATGATCTTCACAAGAGGAAACATTACGCACAATTTCCTTTTTTTCTATGCTGTAAGATAGGCAGCAAGAAAGGAGTTAACAATCGCAATTGTGATGCTACTTATAAGGTATCTGGGCATCTTGCTTCCCCAAATGTCATCTGAAATGGAAAGAAAATGACACACAACTTCAGCAACATGCTCAGGGTGAAATACCTTTTATTAAGCTGTCTACAGAATGAAACATCAGTGAAATGTTTGACAAGGAACAATATGTATTAAACAATGTTGTCTGACTGATTTTTAAGGCAAAATGGAAATTATATTTCCACAGACAGCTGATGGGAAAATGTTCTCATAAACAAAGATCAGGACATGCCATTTTATTTGTCCTCCTTTTCCTCCTCCACTTCTTTCCATACAGTACAATTAACTTTCGAGAGAGGAATTCTTCAGATTCAGCTTTGTTCTAATTTAAAAGAAATGCTTACAAAGTAATATATACTGGCAGGACATCTACAGTAAGCGTAGTACGAAGATAACTACTTAAGAGAAAACAGAACATAATTAGACCATGTAAGAAGATGTAACTAGTTTGTGAAGATGCAAATCACATGCCTAAAATTGCACCCCACATGAAAAAAAACTCATTCTTCTGATGATGCATCTACTTTTAGCCTCTTTTCTAACAAGCACATTTTTCAATGTTCAGAAAAAGTGATGATGCTTTAATTAACTTATAGTCAAGAATTTGTCATAGTGTAAGGACTTCACTAACATCTTCTTTTAATAGTTTGTCACTTATTTGATTCTTGTACATTTTCTATTATTAGTCTTTTAGGTTTTTTTGGCTGCAGCCCTCCTGTCAATCACAGAGTGCAGTCGGGCTAGCAAATGTTCTGGAAAAGTGTCAAGGACTGCTGCATCCTAGCTTTCATATTTCTTTACAAAATTGTGGTGTGACAATTGGAAATGTGACTTCTGAGTGAACCAGTTTCTGTTAGGATGTGCTTTGAGGTTTGCTCCACAATAACATTCATGCAGGTGGATGGGCAGTATGAGCAAATGGATTTAAAGAGGACAGAGGACATAAAAGACCTGAAACAATGCAGTGGATACTGTGCCTTAGATAAAATATGATATAGTTGCAGCTGCATTGACCCTCTTTTTCTGCACCCTGATTTATGATGCAGCCATACCCACAACTAATATATGAAGGTTTTCTTTTTTCCTACTTTAGTCTCCCACCTTGATGTGATATCAAATTGTGTTCATTTTCCCTGAATTTTTGAAGGTAGTTGTCTCTAAAATCAATATTCAGCCATAGTGAATGGTTGCGTGAAGGTCAGTAGCTATGAACACTAAGCCCTCATACAGTCAAAGCAATTTTAACAGGATTCCACTTAACAATCAAGTCTATTTAACTATTTCAGTCTGTTGTTATCTAGTCCATACGCAATTTTATTCATGCTTTGCCATAGGGTTGTTATCCCAAAGACACCGTGTGGTAATGCAAACTATGTGAAAACAAGTGCCTTGATGAAAATCAAGAGAAATTACCCATGACCCCCGGATAGAAAAGCTCAGTGTATTTCTGTTTGTCATTAAATATAACACTCCAAATGCAAGAAGGGCATTAGTCAGAGGTTTTTACTTTATTAGAAAGAATCTATTCTCTAGTTGCAAAACCATAGGAAACACATCTTCATTTATTTTGCTATTCGCAGGAGTATGTTTTAGTCTTTCAACAATTTTAAAAATGTGGCTATTTTTAATTCATTTAATATTTTGAGTATCAAGTAAAAGTTTTCTCTAGCATCTAAAACTACTTCCAGTGTCAATAAAGGTGTTACAGAAATAATGGTAAGCAGATGGAGATAATTGGATGGCAGCTAGGAGAAATAAGCACAAGTCATTCATGCTTTTGAGATTCCTCATTAGCCTGTTCCACAAGTCTCACATATTTCTCCATCTTCATCAGGATACCAAAGTGGTTCAGATGTTAATAGGAGCTGCAAGTAAGTAGTGACAAACAAATTGTGAATAATGCAAGTACAAAGATGATGTCATTCTCCTGGCTTCCACTGCTTCTTTTTCTTTTTCGCCATCTTGTTTCTTATATAGTGAAATCCTTAAATGTGTAATTAAATATAAAAGTAGGAGATTTGTTGCATGAAGCTTTTGATGGTTAGCTTTTGTCTCACCTAATTTATTTTTTAAAAACCAAGTGTCTAATCTAAACTATACATTCCAAAGTTACTGGAAGGACATCTCCATGTGACATCTGCCTTATGATAGTATGGATAATTGCCTGAAGATTCACATCTCTTTTTGATGACTATAGAAAAGATCTGTGTGTGCAGCTTAAAATTAATTGTCAGAATTTTATTTGGCTGATGTAAACTCACATGAATCTAGAAGAAAGCTTTCATTTGCTAATGTAAATTATACTCCCCATTTTAATCTGGGAAGTGAAGCATACATCTTATGACCATTCTTTGTGTCAAGATGAGACCTACACAACTTAGGTAGGGTCTGGGCATGCATTTTCTTTGCAGGGAAAACCACGCAGAGTACAAAATCTTAACACAGTACAATCATACTCAATGGCTTTATTAATTCCCACTGTTTTGTCTAGGCTTTAAATGGGAATGACAGTCACAGATGTCCAATAGTAGCAGTGAAAATATTTGTTATCCCAGACGCAAAAACTCAGGGAAATTTTGCATTTTTCTGTTGGTCTGTCTGCTATTTTTTCTGTTGCGTCCTTTTCATTTGTACCAGTTAACCACCTTTCAATACCCACTGAAACTTTATATGGTTAGTGTCATATTAACATGTGCAAAGATATAAATAATACAGAAAAATAATTTAAAACATGAATTATATTGGTTTATTTTAAGAAAGAACACAGGATTCAAACAGTTTTCAAGTATTTCTGTACTTTGATAAAATGTGGGTGTACATATGACCTTTAAAGCTCTGTTCCATCTTCAAAAACATAATATCTTGCTATCAAACAAAAAAGAAAAATAGAGAAAAACAATAATAGTCACAGCCATGTTTTTCGTATGTGTGCCAGAGATCAATACAATATTGATGTTGCAGGTAAGGTCTTTTGTTCAAATTTACTAGGAGCTTGTTCTACCAATTGTTTCTCTGATTAAAATGAAGAATAAGGAAGGCAAAACTGAGCCTTTCCTGTTTTCTAGTATTTATCAAGTTAGAAGATGTAAAGACAAGTGAGCAGTTCATAACAGACTGCAATATTACTGCAATATTATTAGAAATTAAATAGTCTATCAGTATTATAGCATGAAAAGAATGCCAAGATTCATGCATAGTATCTGAAAATTTTAGTCAAATTTGAGGCTATAAGTACTAATCTCTATATCCCATATTTGTTAGTAGCTCATTCAACACTACATGTTTTCTTTTTTTCTAACTTCTTTTGCAAACTTCTAAGATATTTTCACAGTCGGTGTGCCTATTTGTCTGTTCTCTCAAATTACTTATTCACTTATCTATTCACAAGGCCAGACAAGGCAGAAGAAGAAAACAAATTATTACAAAGTTCTGGAAAAGGACCTAAGAGGGAAAGACCTGTAATCAAATATATGTGAAACTCTACACATTCTGTTTGCATCTATTTTATGATATGAAATTTTAATGTGGAAGTTCAAGGTGAACGTTACTTTTAATTCTTATGCTTAACGCTGAGAACAGAAGTAGAATTCTAAGCTGAATTTTATTGAGCTGGGAAATAAATATTGGACCTGCAGATTATGTTAACCTTTTGTATTGCAAAGATCCCTTTCATCTTGTCTATCTGTCTGATTTACAAGTTACGTAGTTGCTGTTCATGTTCTGTGAGCCTTAGTGCAGCAATGTTTGGAGCGAAGAAAAGTTGTTGCAGTTTTAGATTATGTCGGGTCAGGACAGGGCACCACTAACTTACAGGTGTGTGATCCTTCTGACTCTGATTACTATCTTTCCAGTTGTCATCTCTGCTTATTGTAAAGAAAAAGTTTTTAAGAAATTCTGCTGATGATCTTTCAAAATATTATTACTAATAGAACATTAGTCCACACGATAAGAAATGGGGTTCGGTTTAGGGCTTGCTTTGTGTCTTTTAGTTCATTTTTTGGAGGTAGAAGGGGGCATGTTTTTGCTTTTAATATATCTATAGTCAGTATCAGCCTTTCATCTTTATTCTTTTAGCTATTCTTTTGAAGTCAGTCTGTTGGGGATTCTTTACTTAGGTTGTTTGTTTCAATATTACAGGCTAGTAAATGACATGAAGATGAAAATGAAGTCAATTTTCTCCAAGAGCAAGGAAACAGGATCAGTTATATTCTATCCACATTCACAATAGAGAAGAAAAACATTATTTTTACCAGGACAATATAGAGAAAGGGAAAGGTGACTTCTTTGGTACAGCTGCAGTAACTGATAGAAAGTAGGTCAGAAGAGGACAGAAATATATGTTACTTGATTAAAAATAAAATTAAGGGAAACCTAGCTAATATGTCAATGTACTGTGGGCTATATGTTGACATTTAGCCAAAGCCTTGAGTGAAGGGTATCATCAAAGAAGGAGAAAAATATAGCTCAGAATCACAATTCTTTTTTGTTCCTGAATTGTGAGGGTAGAAAAATACCAATGAAGTCAAAAGAAAAGCAATTTTGTCATGGCAGGTCTACATTTGGCGCAGTATATTTTCCACCTGAGCCCAAAAAGCAACACCGGTGTCCAATATGAGGCAGACAGAAAGGGAAAACATTGACTCTGATCTTCTCATCTTGCTGACAACATGAAAAGTAATTACAGTAACACCAGAGATACCATGTGCAAAGGGCTATGTAATAACATTTTAAAGGAGAATAAGAAAGAGAGTGGAGAAATTGAACTTACGTAGCATATATATTGTTACGCGATGTAACATCATTCTGTCAGGGATTATAACTGAGAAACTTTAAAAAGGTATCACTGTAAATATATTTATGAGTATAGCAGCAAATGTCCTCTCTGCACCTTAAATACCACTGCTACCTCATCCCCTGATCAGGGAAAAGAAAGTCACCAAAAGCACATCATCTTGTTACAAGACTTTATTCCTAATTCACAGCAGTACCACCATTTAGAAAACTCACAGCAGTCTCACATTCCTAAGCACTAACTTTCCTAGTGACAGAAGTCAGTTGAGGCTTGAGACTATGTATTCTAATTTCCCTCATGTTACATTACTTGCTTCATTCACAAATAACTGTCATGGACAAGTGCATTTGCAGCTCTTTGGGGGCTGATATGATGCAAGACTACATCGCTAGACTCAAACTAGCTTTGAACATGCTTACTTTAAAATGGGAGAGTCGTATTACTTATTGAACTTATAAACAAGTAGGACAAATAAGCCATAGCAGAACATTGCAAAAAGTGTTTTTACTACTTCATTCAGCTAGCCGCGTTACTTCATTCAAAGCTATCTCTACACAAACCTGTATTTTGCGTTTTAGAAATAGCTTGCTTCCTCTCACATTGTTTGGAAAACCTTTTATTCATTTTTTCCTGCTGTGTTGGGTAAGCTTCTAGACTTCTGCAAAGTCTATATAAACAAAACACGAGTGAGAGCACGATACACTCAAGACAATGTCAACATATTGTCGTGGTTTAACCCCAGTAGGCATTAAGCACCACACAGCCGCTCGCTCACTCCCCCCCGCAGGGATGGGGAAGAGAATCAGAAGAGTAAAAGTGACAAAACTCATGCGTTGAGATAACCACAGTTTAATAAGTAAAGCAAAAGCTGCATGCACAAGTAAAGCAAAACAAGGAATTCATTCACTACTTCCCATCGGCAGGCAGGTGTTCAGCCATCTCCAGGAAAACAGGGCTCCATCATGCATAATGGTTACTTGAGAAGACAAATGCCATAACTCCGAACCTCCCCCCTTCCTCATTCTTCCCCACAGCTTTTATTGCTGAGCATGACATCATATGGTCTGGGATATTCCTTTGGTCAGTTGGGATCAGCTGTCCCAGCTGCGTCCTCTCCAAACCTGTTGTGCACCCCCAGCCTACTCGCTGGCGGAGCAGTGTGAGAAGCAGAAAATACCTTGACTCTGTGTAAGCTCTTTTTAGCAGTAACTACAACATCCCTGTACTATCAACACCATTTTCTTCACAAATCCAAAATATAGCACCATACAAGCTACTACAAAGAAAATTAACTGTATCCCAGCACACTTATATAAGTGATTTTATATGACCACATGGAGATTGGCATATTTCTCGAATCACTGTCCAGAGGCTTTCCCAGTTGTGCTAGGATCAGTATTTTGGCTCACAGTTTAATCACTGTCAAGAAGAACATGGTAAAAAAGGGGCCAGATCCTCAGCCCATGTAAACTGGTATAGCACCATAGAAATCCATTACAGTTATATCGGCTTTGATAAGCAGGTAGTGTAAGCATTAACTATCACCCTTTATTCTAGACAAACAATGTAAAATAAACAATAAACTTCATTTTAGATAATTATAATATACTATAAAATAAAAGAAATAAAATCAGGTGAAATGAAGTAATATAATTCATTCTATTCCAAGTAAAAGAGGTTTTTAGTAAGAGAAAACAAAATACATAAATCAGACACACTACAAGGTGAAAAATTTATATATGAAATCATATTAATACAAGAAAATACATGTCCAGAATGCTGATTCACAGTTTTTAGGCTGTATTTGTAAAGTAAGGTCCAAGTTAATAAAAGGAATACCACAGCTCTAAGGAAAGCCTTCAGGTCTTACACTTTCTCACTGGATCTGAACTAAACAGCTATCTGCTAATGGGAGCATTCCCTTTCTAGTCATGTTACTAGCCCCAGAAAGGCCTCTCCAGCTCTGTGGGCAGGTGCCCCCACCAAAGAACCCCACCTTCTGTTGATTGTTCAGCTCAGAGAGAGACATACTCCTTTAAGGAATTCATCATTGCCTGAGAAATTGTATCCCTAAGGAAATGTGGACAACCTGAAATAAATTTTAGTTCCTAGAAAAACTCCAGGATAAAAGTAAAATGACCTTTTTATGCTCAAAATAGAAGTTTAGGAAAGGGAAAGAGATTTTTAAAAAATAAATAATTACGCACCTTATAGCTACACCTACTCTCACTTGAATTGAAGGTCATCAGTTTCATTCTGGTAGCAAACTTTCAAAATCAGCTAATTCCCAGGATGATTGACATAACCTGCAGTCTCAATTACAGGTCTTCAGACAAAAGTCATTCTTTAACTTGGCTTTCCATAAACAGAATCATAACTTACCTGCCCTTCTCTCAATTTCTGTCATGGAAAAATACTCCCTTAGGAGCTTCCTGCTACTTTCCAACCTGAGAAATTATTCTGCTCATTCAACTCAAGCCAGAACTTCTGTGCTGTTTGCCACAGCTTCAATGTCTGTTATATACAGTTGTATTTGAAACAGCCCTAGCTGTTGTGTGGACTCAGCTAGGACTAATAGTTACTTGACTACAAACTCACTGAATAGGATTGAAATGTGCTAACAAACTCAGTATTTGACTTGGGCTGGAAACAAACTGTTTACCTACAATGAATAAAGTTCTCTTTGCTTATTAGGAAGACAGTATCTATATTCTGGAGTGACATAATTGATATGTTATACACTGAAATTCATATCTTAAGCAATCACAGAACAATATTTTCCTTTATGCAAACATAACAACAGTGCAAATGGGGCAGAACTAGCCTTCAGTAGAAAAAAGGTGTTACAACAGTTTGGAGTACGAGTTATTCAGAGTGCATGAATAAAAGCTAGCTGAAATTTGAGAAATACTGTGACAAGGACTCTGAAGCATAAAATTCTTAGCAGGTGAGACACAGATACCCAGTTCTTAACACGGCAGTTCAGAAAGCTGCTCCCTGCCAGGTTTCATGCATCTGTAATGCTAACATCTAAATTTTTCACCATGCTTAGTGCCTTCAGCCTTGCTACTGTGAATTCGAGGAGTGCTGCCTTCAGATGTCCAGAGAAAACCAAACCAAACCAAACCAAACCAAACCTAACCCCAAAAACCAGTATAGTGACATAGCAGGAAGAGGAGGAGTCAAAGGCTCCAGAGGCTACTGTTACTGCCTGCCTTACAGTGATATGAATGTAGATGGCATAAATGATCTCTAGACCAGGACCTACTTCCTGGGTCAGGTCTAGAAACACCAGGTTATTATGCAAAAGGTGATTATTACCCTTCACTGATGTCCTCATCCACAGGAGTTAGTTTGGTATCAAAGTCTGAGAAGAAACTGTAGACTGTGAAGCAGTTTCACATAGGTTTTAGTTAAGAAGTGAAGGGACTACATCGATGAGAAAGGCAAGATTTCAGATAATCCCAGTTTGAGAGTTTGGCTCAGACATTCTACTTCCCCCCATTCCTTAAGACTATATAGAAAACTCGCATGCCTACTTCCATTCAGAGACCCTGAAGTAGGTTAAATGCTTTCGTTTTGCTGATTTCAGTCAACTGACTTAAAAGATAGATGTCAGATTAATCTGAAATAACCTTCAGATAAATGGACATTGCATATTATTCCATTGCCATTCTGACTATGTCATGAAACCTGCTTTAAGTATGAAACTTGCATGCATTTCAAACTGTAAAAAGTTTTCTGGAGGAGAACCCCAGCAAGTCTCACTGAGTTCCCAAAGAGGTGCTATCTCCCACACTGAACAAATTGTACAACCAAGGCAGCTGTTTACCATTCAGTTCAGTTCAATAAACAGCCTTCAGTCCCTCCCTCATGTTGCGCAAAATGTGTAATTGGTAACACAATTAACTGTCTCCAGTGTACCTTTTAGAGCAGGAAAATATTCATCATAGAAATTACATATTGTAAGAATGTCACAGTACCATTATACCTAAAAGCTGTAGAGAAAGGACAGTCCTGTTCTAACATAGACACAGTAATAGCAATTATCAAGTCAACTCCTTTGTTAGCTATCCAGGGCTTCTTCAATGTAATTATTTTCTCTCTTCTTTTTTGAAGAACACTGTAATGCAGCTCTGGCAATCAGCTCATTAGACTGTAGCTATTATTTCTCAAAATACAAAAGGTTACACTGCACTAATGTAACTATTTATACCAAAAAATGTATACAGATGACAATGTAGAACAAGAAATACAAGTTAAGAAATCCTGAGTCCCTTACTTCTTATTCCAAAAGCAATACTTTCCAGAATGTATTGTATTTTTCCTCAGTAGTACCTAGAAGCTGTGCTGTGGTTTTTGTCTTTGTGTCAGAGGCAAAAGGACCCAAGAGGGGCAGTTTGTGCATATTTTTGTCAGAGTTAACTTATTGCCTGTTGCAGCAGCAGAGTTCACATCTCTCCCTGCTCCATATATGAGGCCTCTTACTTATTGTGTAGCTAAGGAGATGTCACAAGGCTGCATATGCTATATCTTCAAAGACCTTGCTTGTATTGGTCTCCAAATAAAAAATATAAAACATATTTTTAAAAAAAATACTCCAAAAGGAGCATTGCACTTCTGCAGTTTTGTATGTTCAGTGTGAGGTTGCCACAGCAAGGTAGTGAATTTTCAGGAAAGTTAATCCTACAGCACCTTATCAAAAAGAATAGAGTCTGAAATAAGTTTAAAAGATCTTAATCTGCTTAGCAAGAGGCAGAGAGTAGTCTGAAAGTGCAAGCCAGCTCTCTGAAGTAAGGATCCTGACGGGAAGATTGTTGCTGAATTAGATTCAAAGTGAAAATTTTCTCTAAACTACAGTGTATTGCTTACATCCCCTTCCCACCCACAGAAAAGGGAAGTCTTGACAGAAACAAGGAAACAAATGAGATTTCTAAGGCTAAGCCCAGTTCTGCCTAATCTATTAATTTCTGCAGGAGGGGGTTATAACAAATGCTGATCTATCTTGTATCATCAGGCCTGAAACCAGTAAGGTTTCTGATCAGTGTAATTTAAAGGCTTTCTATGACAGCTTTTGCCATGCAGTGAGATAATTCCCAGTATCTAAAATGGGGAGCACCATAAGAAATATGTGACATCCTTTAAGCTTACACAGACTTTAGAAGGAAATCAGTAGATGACATTGTGCTCTGGTCCCAGGCCCAGCAGTGGCTATTGTTGGGCCATAATGGAAAATCTCACTTTTCTCCTCTATTTGACCCAGTGTATCACTAGTTTCCTTCAGATTTTAATGAATCAGTCCAGGTAACGGTGGAAGAATGGAAGGGTGAATGTTCAGGAAGAATATTGTTAAGAAATCTTGTGGAGATGAATGGTGTCACAAAAAATAACCCTTATGAGTCTGCTTGTCGGGAGGCAGAGAGCAAAGGGTAAGGAGTGATCCCATTGTGTGAATTTCTCGTATTCAGTGATAGTCACAGATGCATGGTGTCAAACTCTGGTTTTAGCTATATTAATAGCATCCCTAAATAGGGAATTGAAAGACAGCTTTTCCTTGCACAGAAACATACTGAAAATCATGCTTGCCATAGAAGAAAAGTAATGTTGATGTGAATTCAGCCAAATTTGAATAGATATTTCCTCTCCAAGGATCGAGGGAATTTTTATCGCTAACTGAGCACATAGACTTTTCAGAAACAAGATTAATAACACAGTGAATATTAGAATCAAAAATGACCGCAACTTTATTATGTGAATCATTTTTAGAGCTACAAAGCTAAAATTGCAAGAAATCCTGTGTGTGATGTTGGTCTTATTTTTTAGCATTTTAACAGTGCCATTCAGTCAACTTCTACAACTGCTTAAGATGAAAATGACTTCTCATTGGTTTCTTAGATAAATGCATGCAAATTTCATAGCTCATCCTACATATTCTAAATATTCAAATGTATTATTTCCGGAACATGGGAATAAACATTATTGTCTCATTTCCTCCATGTTAGAGTCCTTAGATAATAATTGAATGTTGAGAAATTGTTGGGTTTTCCCTTTCTCCCCTTCTTGCATAACAGCTGTGCTTTTTGCCTCACAAAACCTTTGGGATTTGATTATAGCATGAAAACACCATATCTCCTAATGTGCTGCGTTGTTTTAATACACTAACTACAACAGAAATTGAATAATATGTATTCATTTTTAAAATGCACATCAAAATAATCTATTCAAAACATTATTTTATGTGTTCATCTAAAGCTGGAGGAAAATAGAAGATGGGTGGAAAAAATGTGAAATTTTAAAGATGTGTTGTCCATCTAAGATTAACATTCAGAGGGTGAAGTAATTGACAAAGATTCGGGTTGGGCACTGAGGAAAAGGGTTTATAGATAAGGGCAATACAGTATTTTGTGATTCCACAAAAGCTCAAGTCTGAAAGAGATTAATATTTTTTCTTAAATTTACATATTCATTGAATAAATGTTTCAATACACTGAATAAGTATCTCAAGTAATTTGAATTTAGCATTTTCTTTTTCATTATAAAAGCCCATTTCTGTATTTCCTTCAGTCTCTTGAAGAAATTATTAATGTCACTGTGGCTAAAAACATGTTAAAAACCTTAGCATGGTGAGAAGTATACCTTTAGTCCAATATAAATTTTAATAGAAATCCTCTGTAATTTATAACCTTGAAAAACTTCTAATAGCTATTACTTGGTTTTCATCTCATTTATTTAGCAGTGCTTTAATTGAATGTTTTTTTGGTCTACAATGAAATTAACATTATTCCTAGATACCAAATGTCTTGGCAAAGAAAATATAGTATCCTTTTACTATCATTTAGATGGAGTTGCTTTCTCTAAGGATTCCATAACAAGGTGCTTTAAAAAGTGATTGTTTTACTGAAATTGCATTGCGGGAAAGGTCACATTGCCATTTTGAAATGCTTAGGATGTAAAAATCATATATTATTTTTCATTAAAGCACAGGTGTGAAATTGTCTGAATTCTAATATACATATAAGAGAGATTTAAATTGGTATGTTGCATAATAGTGTCATATTGAAATAAATACAATCATTAAAATATGCCAACCTTATTTCTACTGTATATAAACTCTTGTTCACAATGGAAATGTCTGTTAAATAGAAACACAGACTTACTAACAGAAATTAATATTTTAAATAACAAAAACCTATTTGAAATATTTGTAGTTGCCCTTCCACAATTTTCTTTAGGTGAAAATTTCTCAGAAGAAAGAACACTCTGAATGACTGAGGGAGCAATGCTACTTATCTTCTACAAAAGCAAGGCTTTACAAAAGAAAACTTCTAAAAGAAATCTTATACAGGTTGAATGAAGGAATTCGCACCTGTTTTGTGGATATCTAACAACCATTACTGATGCTCCCACAGCCTATGAACTGCTGTAGCTCTATTTGTCCTCTATATATCCTTACGTACAGCAAGTTAACTAGCGTTGCAGACTTACCTTGCAGAGGAGCTGAGTATTATAGAGGAAACAGTGCATGGGCAATGATCAACTGTGATGAAAAACTGAAATGGTGAAAAACACTTGCTTATGGACTTCATGCTGTTTATTGCAGTGGACAGTTATTCAGCTGCATGGACAGCCTTGTGATTTGTGTGGCAGCATTGTCATTCAGTTACCTTTTAAGGTTTAGAAAGATCCTTATTAAGTGATTAAACCAAGCCTATGGATGGTCTAACCTTATTCATAAAGTAGCTGCAAATATTCAGTACACTGTATTATCTAGAGGAGAAAGAGGGAGGAGAAGCAAGGAGACCCCACTGGAAAAAATGCCAGAGAACTGAGAAACATGCACGGAGGAGGTTAGTCAGATAGGCTGATCAAGTTTACATACAACCTCCAGCAGTAGATATTGCACAAACGATACACATCTTCCCCACTACACTTTTACATGAGAAT
>WAAD01026999.1:14269-48419 GCA_013389945.1 Fregata magnificens | reverse complement strand
TAGCAGAAACCCTAGGGAATCCTTGTGGCATTCCCCTGAGAAAGCACGCAACCATAAAGGCAGGGTTTTATCAACTACCAGCTCCTTGTAAATAAGAGGCCATTGTGCATCTCAAATCCATTCTAACACAAGCATTAAAAATTCTGGGTGATTTTTTTGTTGTTGTTAATAGACATTGTGCTTTACATATATACAAATCAGCTAGAACCTCAGATCTCAATCTCTGTAAATACTGAGAAGATGGAAGGAGTTCTAATATGTACTATAGTCACGCAAAAAAAAGGTATGGATTTACTGGAGGGGCTAAGAAGGATTAGTCCTGCACTCCCCTCCCCAGTCAGCTCCATCACCTCCAGTTTATCACCCCAGACACTAGTGGCTGCCAACAATATTGCACCACAGCCTCTTTCTGCAGCAGCAGGACTGTCTGCATGTTGTACTCCCTTCTAACCCCAGTTCACCTCTCATTTTTTCTACCCTACTGCGAAAAGCAGGGTAAGAGCCACTCATCGTGGGAGGGTTCTTAGCACCCCTTCCCTTCCCCCTTCCCCATTTACACTAGACCTGACCTCAAGGAATAGGTTTTCTGGGTCTGGTTCACATACACTCATCTCTTTACCTACAACCTGATGGTCGAACCAGACCGTGTAGAACGTACATAGCAGGAATTTCCAGTAATTTAGCTACTTGAGATAAATTCACAGGATCTCTCCTCTGTTCAGGAGACACATCACAAGAACAGTGGCAAGATCATAAAACCATCAGAATTCAAATCTCAGGCTGCAACCTGGCTAATTACATAGATGAAATTTCCAAGGGCTGAGGCTGACTTTCTGACCTGCAGTTTCTCCAACACGCATTCATAAAGAGCCTGTCTTATGAAAAGAAACCCTAAACTTTGCCTTACAACAAATGATCATTATTCTGCTGAATTCTTAAACCCTTCAGCATTTAGGCACAGCAGTCCTAATTTCATGGAAAACATTACAATGCTATCCTCAAAGCCTGAGCCATTAATCATGCATAAATCGTGAGTAAGCCCTAGTATGCTACTCAGTCACCTAAATAACCTTTCTTTTTGAAAAGCATATGATTTTTAGCAGAGATAATAAAACAGTACCTTAAATTAACTTTAGCTTTCCATTCTCTAAATTAAAGCCATTCTCTAAAAGGCATTATTATAAACCAAACAAATTATGACCACTGAAACTGTAAACTTACAGATGATTACAGGCTCTGAACAGATACAACTCAAAGTCCAGAACTTTACATATCAACTTACCTAAGCTGCTTTGCATAGCTGAGTTCAATCTCTGTTCTTTCTTTTACAAACTTGATGTATTTTTCCAGAACATCAATACCCCATTGCGTGTGTTTTTCTAAGTTGTCAAACTGGTCCTGCAATGAATCAAAAAATTAGTTTCATCTCATTGAACATCGAGATAACTAAAAATAATTTCCAAAGTGCATATCACCATAAGAAAGTGTTATTAATACTTTCCATTACCACAGACATTTTTGTAGTGCCACAGGTTTTTAAATCAACGGAAATCTGTCTTTTAACATGAGACAGATTCAGTATCATTCTTCATTCCTCATTTCTGAATCAGTTTCATTTCAGAAGTCCTGGCAATTCTACCGAATACAACTTTCTAATATAAAGACATACTTAGATAAAGGATAAGAAATGGATACTCTTGCCAGTACTTCATTTTAGTCTGAAGAGTTAATAGGAGTTCCATGAATTTGAGGTCTACTCCTAATTAGTAATTCTGATTTTAGTCTGAAAAATACAGATTTATAATGAAGCTTTGTCAGTGTTATGAATTTAAAATACCATTTAGAACAGCTAACAATCTTTTTACAGAACTTACTTCCCCTATAGCCTGTTTTGTTCTAAAACAGAAGACATACTAACAAATGAAGCCACAAAAATTGACATTAGCTATGTTTACAGTGTTTTCTTGTCTACCTCCATTTTTATACAGATGCTACTTTGTTCTTCAAATACTGTTGCCCTCAAAAACAGTCACACATGTTTTCAATAAAATCTTTTTCAATCAAGAACATTCCACAAGTCAGTTTGGGATTTGCAAATGCCAAGAGAAATTAAGCAACTCTAAATCCAAATTAATTATCCAAGCCATCTTATTACTATCTGCAGATTTAACCTAAAATTACCCTATTTTTTTAAATTTGGTTACTTCAACAACGCTCAAATTCCATAATCATTCATTCCACACAGCATTTCGGAAGTGAATGTTTCTACAAGACTTGAAAAATATTTTTCAAACTGTGATACACTGAATACTTATCCTGACAGGAACACAGCATAAACAAGGTCTTTAATATCAGCCGCACTTATTTGGCATGAGGTTCCATTATGTTTTATATGGAAAATAGAGAATAAGTTTGTACATCTGCAGCACAGAGGTTAGATTTACAACATTTTCAAAAATATTGTACACAGCAATAGATTTGGGTCAGATGCTTAGCTGCTGCAATTAAAGCTTCTGACAGAAGCAATGCTTCTTTCTATCTGCCAAAGATTTGGTCTTGTGACTTTCAGTTTGTAGAGCTATCATTGAATGTTATCAAAGCAATGCAAGCCCACTTCCTTAGATGCACAGAGCAGAAAAATAACAGAAAACTACTACAAAGCCTAGTTTATGAATATGTTGCTTTTAAGCAAATACCACTTTCTGCTTTGTAGCATATCTGGCTCTAAGTTAGATCGGTATCAGGAGAGATTCTTCCAGCATTGAACAAAAGTGTCATGTACACAGAAGCTGCCACTTGTTAACAAAATTGCTTTAACTGTATTTTGAAGGGGAGAAATAGAAACCATGTTAGAGGAGGAAATCTGCAAAACCCTAGCAAGAAGCAAGTTAAACCAGCAGGTAATATGCATGGCATAGGACACACAAGGTTTGTGTATCTGCGTATTTGCTCTGGTTTAGCATAAGGTACTGTTTTAAACCAATTCAGTCAAATCAGACTAGGCTTCAGTTTAAATTATGTCAGAATTAGTCAATTAAAGAGACACTGGGGGGACTACAGCAAAAGGGCAATAGTATAAAGTTACAAAAATAGTAAAGAACTTCTAAGCCCCATGCTCCAGGAACTAAGAAGTGGTTAAGGGCAATTGGGGTGGGGGGTGGGGGGACATGCAAAGTACACAGAATAAAACCCTGACTTCCAGCAATATAAGTCACCCTTACAGCAATATAACATTGTTCACTCAGAAAGAGGATGTACATATTCTGCAGAAAGGGAAGATGTGTACTNATATAGACAAATCCTTATTTTAGACAATTTCACAGCTGGGGAGAATACAAAGACGACATGGGTAACATCACGGACCTCTCCTCCTCCCGGAGGGCTCAGATCAGGAAGGAACATGGAGTTCTGTCTGTCTGGAGTACGATGCCAGCACAAGGCACCTTCTGCTCTGCTTCAAATATACAACCTCTACCTCTCTCAGGTTATGCTGGTGTCAAGAAAGCAGTGCAAACATGGCCTTTTTAAGGCTTCTGATAAAGAGGTCTTATAACTATCCCACACCCTACTCTTCCACAATTTACATTATTTAACATAAACACATGCATATAAAATAAATACCCCACGAGGCAGTCCATTACTCACAAGTTTACATGCATTCACACACACTCCCAACCTTGAGAAGGGAAATCTCATGGAGGGAAATCCATTCCCTAATATCTGTAAGCAAATTAAACCACCCTTATCAGATACACCGTACTAGTAGCAAGAAACTAACTTAGCATCCTACTGTAACACCATTGAAAGAGGAAAGGTCATGATTTCCCATAGGAAACAATGCCTTTCAAGGAGATCCTACCCTTCGAGTGAATTCAGACTGCTGACTGCACAGAAAGATAGAGCAGGTTCACCCTAGAAAGACAATCTTGGTGGTGGCTTGTCCAAACCTCTTCCACCACCATCACCACCAGCCTGACTCAATTCTCAGAGCATCACTTAGATCAGAGTATGAATAAAAACCTGAAAATGGCTCCAGGTAGTTGCCTCAGTTTGGCCTGTTATCCCACAGATGGATCTGCTGGACTGTTTCAGAGGCCTCACTATGTCAAGTTTGGCGAAAGAAAACTCCATGGTGTGCAGCGCAAAGGCAAATACACCACGGCACAGCTGTCAGACCAACTGTGTGAAGATGCTAGCTTTTTATTTATAAAGTAAGCAGAGACACTTGTCCTGCGCTGAGCTGTAACCAGAAGAACCTCAATCAGATAAGCTACAAGCACTGACCTCTGCTATCAAGAAGCAAGGCAAGGTGAAATTTAGCTTTCTGCAGACACTGCTAAAGAGAAGAGTTTCTGTCCTTTTCCGGGCATGGAACAGTTTTGGCCCAAGGGCCATTTCACTAAGGAGCCACCGCCCCACAACAGTGTCTTACACTGGGGTCATTTATTCCATTATCCATTCTCTTTTCTGTGTTCCTTAAGGATGAAAAAAGTCAGTAAAGTTGGCAACACCATCACTTGCTGAGCATGAGATTCCAAAGGAAAAGCAGTGCAGCCAGAGGGACCTAACACAGATGTGTCGTCCTTGTTTCATGGATCTGCTCAGCAAGCTGAAGGTAGGCAAAGGCTCTGTGTTAAAGCTAATGAACCGTATGGATGACAGAGTACACAGAATGCTTTGATCATAAAGCATAACCTTTAATTCATGGAATCCCAAAGTCCAGGGATACAGGCAATCAATGCAAAAACAGAGCTTCCAAAAAAGAGATTTTTGAGAGTAGTGATCAACAATGTCATCCCTTCAAACAATCAACATTTAAAATACTATTTTTAAATTGATTTACTATTTCCAAAGTTTATTACAAAAATGCATTATGACAGGGAATCTGGAAAGTTAAAAAATCTCAACCATCCGGTAGCAAATTTGGTCTAGTTTTAGTAATCCTAACAATGAGATTTTCACCTTTCTCTATAATAGACTGCTTCCCATAAAAGATTTCCCAGAAGCAGATTGCTAGAAAAGTTCAAAAGACTCCCAGACTCCAGTACTATGTTTCATTTCAGTTTTCACCGAACTCCAGAATAATTTTATAGGTTAAAACAAGCTCTTCATAGTAATTAATCCCAGCAAAAAAGATCTCATGAAGAGGGCAACACCATCAGTAAATTAGCTAGTATTTTGGTCAACTTAAGAACTTGTAGCACCAGGCATAAGAAGCTTCTCAAACAGTGAAACTTGAAGGTGGTTTTCAAACACAAAGATCAAGGTATCAGTGTTGCACTGAAAGCCAGCAAGAAGCTGGTGGCTGGGGAAGCATCCACCTTAGAAAAAGAAGCAAGAGGGCAGCTTGTGAGGACTTATCTGTCTCCGCTCTGAAGGAACTTGGCTTTGCAACCAGGACCAGTCTAATCAGAGCGGCACATGGTTTCAGCACAAAGCCCACCATCCATGCCAGTGACTGGATCCATGTTTAGCAGACAGTGTGCCACTACAGCCGTGCAGGTTCCGTCATCAGCTGGAAGTTGGCTCAGGTACCTCCATGAGCTGCTCTTTCAGCTTTTGATTTCAATGTACATCATCTCCTCTGTTTGTTTTTACAGCCTCCTCACCCTTCCAGTTAGGGATAACATTAGAAAACAGTAAATTCCACAAGGCTTTCGCATTCTTCAAGAAAAGCAAGAAAACAAGACAAGAAGCATGACACAGTGTTCAGTGAGAATGCTCCCACCAGACCACAGTGAGGGGGGAAACATAAGGTCACTTCGCACCTGTTTTCTCTGAAAAAGAAACACCAAACATTTTCTAGAAGCATTCACTACTTTCCTCTGACTCAGAGACTAGTTTACATAAAAGAACACTCTTGAGCAAAATACTGCACCGATAATGAGCCGTGTATCTCGGCAGGCTCCCACCACAGCCTTCACATTATTGTCTATGTCCTTTGGCCTTCCAACCTGCCAAATCTCATGTTGTCCCATTTTCCAGTCCCTTTACTTACTTACTGTGATATTATTATATAATTATTATTATTAAAAAGAATAAACTTTTGATTGACAATCAAGATATGCACACAATTAAACTACTCATACAGCTGTAACTTATTCCTCTTCATTGGATTCCACTGGTGTTCCAAACAAGGCAACATGCCAGTGCAAACACTTTGTACCTTCCCGAAGTGATGGAGGAGTTTGAATACATGAGCTGACCCACCTGACTTCACATGGGTGGGAGAGCAGAGCCCAGATCTGCTGCAAGCTGTTTGAAACAGAGTGTGGCCAGCAGGTCGAGGGAGGTCATCCTCCCCCTCTACTTCACCCTGGTGAGGCCACATCTGGAGCACTGTGTCCAGTTCTGGGCTCCCCAGTTCAAGAAGGACAGGGAACTGCTGGAGCAAGTCCAGCAGAGAGCCACAAAGATGATCAGGGGATTGGAGCACCTCTCTTAGGAGGAAAGGCTGAGAGACCTGGGTCTGTTCAGCCTGGAGAAGAGAAGACTGAGGGGGGACCTTGTTACTGCTTATAAATATCTGAAGGGTGGGCGTCAAGAGGATGGGGCCAGACTCTTCTCAGTGGCGCCCAACCACAGGACAAGGGGCAATGGGAGAAATTGGAACACAAGAAGTTCCACCTGAACATGAGAAAAAACTTCTTTACTGTGAGGGTGACAGAGCATTGGAAGAGGCTGCCCAGAGAGGTTGTGGAATCTCCTTCTCTGGAAATACTCAAAACCCGCCTGGACGCAGTCCTGTGCACCCTGCTCTACGTGAACCTGCTCAAGCAGGGGGTTTGGACAAGATGATCTCCAGAGGTCCCTTCCAACCCCAACCATTCTGTGATCTTCGTATTTGTTCAGAGCTTAACACATTCTTGAGCATGCACACAAAAATTAAAGCTCAAAAGAGGAAAGAACTTCAGTCATTAACTTGAATGGGAATCGGACATCCAAGTACCCAGAATGCTTTGAAAATTTTATCCCTAAGGCAAAGTGCGTTACTGACTTCATTTCTGTTTCCATTAATTCTCCCGGTATTTTTACCGCTGCCCAAATAACCTCACATTCATGCATTCTTTCTGGAACTCGGCTGCATGCTTGTTACGCTGACAATGCTTAAAATGGAAATAGTGCTGCCTATTTGTTTTTCCTCATTTTAACGGCTACTTTAAGCTGTCAAATCCCCTCACTTCTCAACTGTTCTCCTGAAGTCAGATTCCCCAGCTATGCAAAGTATTTTGGGAAGAAGAAAGTTAGTCATTAAAGAAACAAAAGAAACAAAGCTTTCTTCCCGTTTCTAAGCCACATAATGGAGTACAACCAATTATTGAGCAACAAAAAAAGTGGTATTCATGTGGTCTTTGAAGATCAGCTCAGTAAGATATTCCTTCCTCTTTTAAGAGTGCTTCCAACTATTGCAAAATAGTTCAACAGAAGGCTTGTTCAGATCGAATTATGGATGGGACCTTAATTTGCCACCAAGGGGCTTCAGCATTAACGTCTACTGAAATAAAGGGGGTGTCCTCATTCTTCTCGAGTTACAGCCTCAGTCTCTATGCAGCCAGACAACACTCACTCAGGTCACTGTAGTCGCCAAGTCTGGTAAGTGCTTTTCACAAACAGAAAAGCTGATAATGAGGAGTCCAACTCCACCTTACAGCTAAGCTGGAAGTCCTGGGATTTCTATTTGGTTTCAAGTGTGAACAAAACATTAGATTCTGGGAGACTTTACCAATTAACTGCAATTTTAATCATTGTGTCAAGCCTGCTCAGATTAGACTTAGGTGGCAATGTACCAGTACCGAGGCTGAACCGTCACTCTGTCACTCTTTCTGCTGCTTTCACAGGTAGTGGTGCAGGAGTGTGAAATAAAGAAGAATGCTAATGCAGAGACAAGTAGTGAAGAAGAGTATGCTGAAAATTCAGAAAACCAAAGCCTTTACATTCAGCATATTCCCCTATTATTCTAATCTGGCAACATAATAAAAGACCCATGATTCTTAAACGTTAAGAATATTTGAAGACTTTCTACCGCCTCATTCTCCAGGGAGTTCGATTCCATTTCCTCTCAAAATTACTTGTTTATTCACTGTCCTAAAAAAATAAGTAGGAATAGGGGAATTAAATGCTAATTCTCACCTCTGATTCATACCTTCTCCTCCCACATCCCTCTTTTTTTTTTTTTAAACACTCTCATCCATTTCCATAGGCAACGAAGAATTAAAGTGAAGATCAAGAATACATTACAGTGTTCACATTCTAAATTACTTTTTTAGATTCTGTGGTTTAACAACTTCAAATTATAAAAATAATTAACAAGATGATGAGACCTCCATAGGCTTGGCTAAGTCCCATATGGCACTATAGCGCTAGCAGAATACAACAGAATTCAGATCACAGATCCTCAGAGACCTACAATAAAGTTATATGCAAATCTTAACAGTCTTCAGGCAAATTAATAATGAAAGAAAATGCATAAAGTACAGGCTACCACTGCAAGAGCCTTCCAGAAAACAGCGAAGAGCAGAAAATACGAAAGCACTTCAGCATCTGTTGACTCAGCCACTACTGATGAGAGACAACTTCCCACACAAAACTTGTCAGCTACAGTCAGTGAAATCCTCAGTTAATGACAACTAAACAAACATCTGTGGTTATACATGTTAAGTATGAAATGGAGTACAGGACACTAACCTTTTGCTCCACGCAGTACAGACAAAGAGGACTAATAGCACCATGGAAGACATACCGATGGGACAGGGAGACCATCTCTTTTTGGTTTACATTCAAATGATGCTGTGGCCTTACTGGTTGTTTTATGAATCTACCCTTCTGTTACCCCTGTATATCCGGTTCTCATTCACAAAACTATTTATGATCACATGCATTTTTCATGCGGATCTCCTGTTCATCCACATGTTTAATATCATTTTACCCTTTAAGTACTAAATAAATTCTTCCTGAGCTTTCACCTTAAACAGGCATATTTCCACTCAAGCTGAATAATAAATACCCCAGAAAAAAATCCATCTTACTTTCCCACCTCCATTTTCCCTTAATCGCCATCCCTTAACCTCATTTTTCCATAAAGCCCCAAAGGTTTTTAACTATTCTTTTATCTCTTCTGATTCACCTCAGAACTTGATCTGGTTAGGAGAAAACAGAGACAAAAATAAGATTCTTTGCTGCACCATTAGGCAACTGAGTGCATTTCAAACTTGGGGGGAGGGGGAATCCCAGAAATCAAGAGTGGAAACAGACTACATTCTGTGTTGAAATATCATTTATGTTGCTAGATAAACTCACCTCTAACTGTCCTACTTGTTCCAATAAACATTATGAACTAAGCAGTTTCTGGTCTATATTTCAGCCTTGAAATGCTTATTCTCTTTAGCATTTTGCTGAAGCTGTAAAGCAAAATAAGTTATAATATTTATGCCAATTTTAATTTGGATTTAAAATAATGTTGCCCCAGTATAATAGCAAGGCCTTTTGCACAGCAAAGGGTAGCAACAGGGAGTAACCCTCTTAATTGCCCCTGAGACCAACCACACTCATCCCCACCCAGAAAACCACCTTCCACAAACTCAAGAGTGACCCCTCCTGCTAATTAAGCAGAAGTGCTGTCTCACAGGCAGGTTTCGGCCATACCCTAACCTACCTTGATGAAAACCTGACTGAAGTCAAACAAGAAGTGCTTCTGAAAAAAGCCACCTGAGCATATGGTGCAGAGGCCAGCACCTGGAGAGCAAAACGAATATTACAGCCACGCTGAGGCAAGGCCAGTTCTGGGAGTACAACCAGATCGTCAGGGTTGACAGGTAACAAATTAAACTGCAACATCCAACAAAAAGACCCAGCTACAGTAAAGCTGCATAGGTACATCCCCCACTAAAGAAAATGCTGAGCTTGTCTTCATACTAGCGTAGCTTATGACCTCGTTGTAGAGAGGATGATGCACACCACCAGACTCAAACACAGCAGAAGGCTACAGAGAGCACAACAATGAACTGCCGTGCAAAGCCAACTGGTGAGCTTTGAAAGCAGGGAAGGGAGGGAGAGCGACTCCCTCAGCAGCAGCGACAAGACACCTCTGCCTGCCTGACAGGACAGCGGGAGCACAGCCCGAGCACTCGTGTGGGTGACCCACTTTAACACCTATTATGGAAGCCTTGCAAAACCTGACACGTGGTTCACGGGAGGACGCTTCCCTGTATGAGTACAACCAGTGTCATCAACTGCCAAGACGTTCACACACACAAACACACACACTCTCTCAATGTCTATCTCTCTGCTAACAGCTTAAACCATGAAACTACTCCTTCCTGCAGCAGCCAGAAGCCTCTGAGTCACTGCTGCTGCCCGGCCGCGGGTACAGGAGCGGTGGAGCTCCAGGAGGAGCAGGTGCTCCTGCAAGAAACCTCCTGGTCTTGGCTCCAGGGGCTGCTCTTACCACTACAGCAAACAGCCTTCCTCACCGGAGCCCAAACCTATTAGACCCCCAAACCCTCCACCTCTGTCATCCTGGTGTCAAACCAAGCCTTCTCCTCCCCCTTATACTGCTGCATCCTACAAAGGATGTGGTAAAGCAGAACTTGTGGTCCCTCTATAGCAACAGGGCAAGTAGCAGTGCTAACACAGCAGCCAGGAAGGAAGGTGAGAGAGAGGATGTGGTTGCTGGTACTGCAGCTTTAAAAGATGCTGCAAGAGGTAAGACAACAGAGAGGAAGGATTAATTCTGGGGAGTGGGAAGGCAGGAGAATGTGAACAGCTCAACTGGAGCAGGACAGAGCTGAAGAGCAATAGGTGATTAAAGAAACAGCAAATGAATCTAAGGATACTGGATAGTCAGGAACAATAAGATGGCCCTTTTGCAGGCAAAAGGCTAACAGGAAGCCTGGTTTTCTTGGAACAAGGGAGATTTTGATGTGCAATTATGTAGGTTACATACCCTGGATGGCACATGTGGAAGATCATAAGTCCATCTAGTATAGTGCATTATATAGGTGCTGTTTCATTTTTACTCAAACTATTACCTGAAAAGGCCATACAGAGGCGTTAGAGACTTGACACAAGTCACTGCTGTTATCGGTGTGAGACACTTCTAAGAAAGTTGTGTTACATCTCTTGAAAGAGGAAATGTGCATCTCAGAGGTGTCAAAATTTTCCTGCTCTTGAAAATGAATATTAGTTTTCTTCAAATAAGGAAAAGGTAAGGCTCAAAAAACATTGTTTGCAATGTCCAAGGATACTTTTCATAGATGGCCATGCTGCAGCAGCAATTCATTTCCTTCAAATAAAGTTTATACATTTTGAGGTTTGAGGCACTGCATGACTTCACCACAATGAGAACCATCTGTCATAAGCAGACCATTCAGAAATGAACACTTCTTTTCAAGCATACAATTCTGCTTGTAAAATACATGCAAGAAACCCCAGAATGGGACACAGTTTTGTTTCAAAATACATTATAATGTGCAAATTACAACCCAGGACACAGGAAAGCTCTTAAAGAGCAAGATAACAAGAGAGAAACCTCAACTAATGCCAGATGTAAGGTCAGAAATACCAACTATTTTTTGGAAGGACTGAGTGCCTTTCAACCTTTTTCTGTACATGTTCAGTTATTTAAACTGAAGACAAACATGCACATGCTGCTTCTCCTTTTGGCGATACTAGTGCAATTCAACCAATTTAAGTGAACCTATTCCTATTAGGTATGGGGATAAGCAGCAGAATCTAGACCTTAAAATCCAGACTCATTAGCTAAGCAAAAGCTAAGCAAAGGCTCATAACTACTAAAAATCTACTGGGGCCCAGAGAGATGATGCATCTCTACCACTAGCATTAATGATACCCATGAAACTCATTTAAAAAACAAAGAAACAAAACAAAGCAACGCTAACCTCTTCCTTCTGCTCATCCTGGGGGAATAGGAATGGGACAAGGATTTGGTTTTTGCCGACAGTATCCAGAGCTGCAGACTGAAAGCTGCAAGGACCCAGAGGGATTCACTGTTCTGTGCGTTATAAACAAGAGCTTTGAAAATGAGCAGATTCTGGTGTGTACTGCTCTGCTGCTGGGATGGTAAAAATCATGAGCCGCAGCAGAGCTCCAGATCCGGGCTGCCTCCCTCAGGAGTTGCAGCATGGTAACAATGCTAAATATATATGTTGTTGTTGTTCCAGTAAGATTTTTCAGTTGACAATGTTGCAACTTTTCAACGTTCCCCAGCACCATCCCACTTCCCTGATTTAATACACACCCACTTTTATTCTGAAATAATTTGAACAAAAGCAATTTTAGAACTAATTCCCAGTAAATCTTTTGGTGCCTGGCTACGTCTTTGGATTAACTGTTAACTGATTTTCATCCTCTTTTTTTCCATTCTGCGAAGCTCTCCCTTAATAATACCAGCTCTTAAAACAACGATCAACAAGATCTCTTGCCCACACAGTTTCCCCTTTGGGCAGCTGTGTACTAATAATTAAAAATGAACCATACAGTGTTCCTGCTTATTGGATAAGTACAATAGAAAAACAAACAAGCCTGCTGATCCATTTAAAAGAAAACACACACACAAAAGGCAATTCTGCCCTCTTATCCAAAACCATACTGAATTACAATAGTAGAATCTTATCCACAAGATCAATACTTCAAACTGTAGTAGCCTGTGGGAATGTATTTTGGGGAAACTAGCTTTTTGCCCAACTTCTTCGTAAACCAGTGCCATATTGGATTCATCATGTAGAATACCCAAGCTGTTTTATGCATCCTCAAAGCGCACGATTTTGTCATTAGTATCAAACCTTTTCAAATACGATACTGCTCTAAGCACGCAGCTAGAGTTTAGCAACTCCTGAATTTCAATCCCACTCTGTTGAATTCTTTGGAGGAGTAATATTTGGGTGAGGGGTTTGTTTGGTTTTGGGGGGATTTAATTTGATTATTTTTACATAACCACTTTAAAAAAAACCACCAGTGACATTGTTAAACTTTGCAAAATAAGAGTCCTTGATTTCCCTCTACATATGGGCCATATTAAAAAAAAAAAAAAAAAAGAAAAGACCTCACCAGGTATGCCTGGTATTCTCAATAGTGAAACTTCTGATCTTCTAATCTCCATTAAATAAATTACCTGTCAGGTGTAGAATGGAGCATGTGTATGAATCTCTCTTCTACACAGATGATAATGCAAAGATGTATTTATTTATTAAACAGAAGAGAACAGCCTTTACTCCTCTGACTCATTTTCATCTCTTCCTCTGGCTGTGAAGCACTCTGAGAATTGACTACCAAACTCCACTGCAGGCACGGTGTCCTTATGGGATGTTTATGCAGACGCTTGGAAAAGAAAAATGTTGCAAAAGTCACTGTAATTCTGCTTAGCTGGAGGCTGCCTCCTAGAATCATTGGAGCAATGGCGATACCTAGGGTCAAAAAATAAGCCCCGCCCCCCCCGCATGTCCAGAGCCCTTCCTTAAAGTTCAAATGAGATGTGAAAATCTGTAAACTGACTGTTCCCTCCTCTCTTTTCAAAATTAAATGGAACTAACAGCTGAAAAAGACTGAAGTACTCCTTTGCAGATGGGGTTCAAAAAGCATTTAATATCTTAAGTACCATGACATTACAAATACAGTCCTAGATTTTTCAAGGGCCACTTCACACTCAGGACCAAATAAGATTACTGCTATGCCTGAAGTATTTCTATCTGCCACTGCATTCCATTTTTAAACCAGAAATTAGATTTGGTCCTTCTGCTCTGATCCAAGAAATGGTTAAGTTTCTGAAACAGGAGACTTCTCAGAGAGAGATATACGATTCAGGAAATCTAGACAGATAGAACAACACTGTCATTCTGAGTACGTGGCATTTTAAATGTCTGCAAACCTAGGCATAAATTCAACTTAAATTTTAAACACAGACTTGATCACTTCAAAATTTATTAACAAACTCTGTTCAAACTGCATTTCATAATTCAGTATTATCCACTCATACACTCCACTCTATGGAGTGGAGTCAAGCAACACTGGCAAAAAACCTGATTAATTCTGGAACTAGGCCAGAAATAGAAAATAAGCAAAGATCTGAAGAAAAGCTGAAGAGACGCTATTCCTTAAATCCGTCCACTGGGGTTTGTCACACAGCTTTTTTATTACAGTAAGACCCAACTCTTCCTACAGCTATGAAAATGGGAACCAAGACATTCAGCTAACATCCCGTCAAGTATTTTCCTATTACCTTTATCATCTCAGCTTTTCAGCTGATAAACACTTCAGAAAAGGGACTAACCCCGGCTGCATTTGCACACACTGTGCAGTACTTTGTAGAGTCAGACCATTTGTCTTTATTTTGACAACATTGTTTCAGACTGATCCCACTTTCATGAAATACTCAAACTTTAAGCTGAATCTTGCCGTGCCTCTTACTCCTCTGCAAAAGACTAGATCACCTGTATGGCCACAGAATTAATCTACGATTAACAACCTAAAATATGGTCAAACCGAAACTAATGTGGCACCTGTACCGCTGACACGTCTTGCTAGGGATCAGAAATGTCCACCTGCGCATCAAAGAGTATATTGCTATCAATAAGCAAGGATTCTCTGATAACTTGAGTTTCTTTTCCTTTGGAAGGAGAGAGCATATACTCATATTCTCACATGCTCAGTTCTACTCCATTTTTATAAAGTTTATCCTCAGGTAACAGCTCCTATTAATTATAGTGTGAAGTCGTGTTAAATCAAAGTTTAAATCTGAGGGAAAGTAATCGCATTTCCCTCAATCAAATAATCACTGTATAAAGCCTCTCTGAAACTCCACTGGGTCTCCCCCCCTCCTCCCAACAGAAGCCTCTCTCAGTTCTCAGTAATAAGATCGCAGCAAAAATAAATGAATGCATAAAAGTAGGTGGAATAAAGAAGGGGAAATATTGTGCAAAATGCTGACCCACCAAAAGCACACAAAGCATTTGTTCAGTAGTGACAATGAATGATTTAATCTGAGGCAAATTACCAAACAAACATCAATTAAATTACATGCTAGCATACAAGAGAAAGTTCTCCCACACACGTTTCAGGTTTGCAGAGTCAATACAGCAGCACACACACAGCCAAGCACAATGCTCTGTGGATTGCGATGGAGCCATCTGAGCTACTCACCCAAGGATACTTGAGGTTCTCCACAGGACATGAGACAATTACAAGCGTCTCAAGAGAAAGAGGTAAATTTAACTCCATCACACTAAACAAACATTAATACAAGAAGAATAGAGAGATCATGTGTCACCAAGCTGTGTAAAATGGGAAGAAATCAGTGTTTCCTAACCTATAAACATGACATTCATGAAACATACAGAACTAGAGTTTTATAACACAATTATCTCTACCATCCATAAATTTTAAGTGCCCAACCACCTGATCAGAGAGCATTTGAAGCAAGTTGTAGCAGCAGCAAAGATCCTCCAGCTCTAACAACAGCCCCGTTGTGCTAAGTGCTGCCTATACACCTAACAGATCTGAAATAGGGGCCAGTTCATAGAGAAATCGGAGACAAGCAGGGAACCGCAGCACAGTGAGTGAGGCACAGTGGTTTGCTGGCTGTCCCGCAAAGGTGCTGTCGTAAGGCCACACTGAGCCCCAACTGACAAAGCTCAAGTTCAGTGCGCTAACCATACTGTGCTAATCAAGATAACCTAAAATTACAGTTTCTAGAAAGTAGAGCATCTACTGACTGACTGTACAAACCTTCTAGCCTGGCTTCCTACAAAGCCTCCGCCCTCTCAAAGTAAAACAGAACATTTTATGGAAACAAATCAACAATTACATTCTCTTTTGACCAATATGACTTGGAAACCTAAGCAGCAGGAGGAAATAATGTTTCACCATCCTGAGCAAGAAAAGCAGCATCCTTTGATCCTTTAAGTAAGGACTGCTTTCCTCAGCAAGGATATTCTGCTCATAAGCTGGATAGGCAAGTCTAGCTGAGCAAAAGGGGTAATTCAGTTTTCTTGTGACCACAATCTCATGTCCTTGGGTTCCAAAAAGATCACGTGAGTATTTTATAACACATGCTATAACAGTGATGATGGTACCATAACATAGATTTCAAGCCTTCACAATGCTTGAATAAGCACGCATCTTCACAACGTCAGGCATTACATCACTAAACAGTCTTTTTCTATTAATCTAATTTTTGGACATAGACATGAGGAAAAGCACTACCCAATTTAAAACAGTGCTTATTGGAGCTAAGATTAAAAGCCACACGTATGTCACACTAGTCTGACTGCTTCCTTCTGCCCATCCCGTCTTCCAGTACTACACATTTGCCTAAATCTAGTATCAGTGAAACAAGGGACAGCGCAAAATGTTTGGGTTTGTTTGGGGTTGGGTTTTTTTTTT
Organism: Fregata magnificens; assembly: GCA_013389945.1. Lineage (NCBI taxonomy): Eukaryota > Metazoa > Chordata > Aves > Suliformes > Fregatidae > Fregata > Fregata magnificens. The sequence goes on along the minus strand of WAAD01026999.1, from coordinate 32,024 downwards.
TTTAAATTCCATTCCTAAGCACGCAGCTTTATATTCAATTCCCAGTTCTGAACAGTCAATCAGTACTAGTTCATAAACCTCAGATAGAAGTTGTGCTGCAGCAGGTAATAAAATGATGCTTTGTCCATCTAGGCAGCTTTTACTAAAATGGGTTCAATCTCTGAATAAAAGCATCCATTTTAAAAATAGACTTCTAAAAATTTTGAAGCTTTTTGTAATTTTAAAACCCCATTCACATCCCTCTTCTCCAAGAGCTGCCAGACGGAATACTGTTGGGGGGGGGTGGAGAGGTGGGTTGTTTTACTACACAAAGAGGAAAAAGGAAAAATGGTTTAGTGTCATATCAGTTCTACCTTGGCATTTAAATACCAACTTATGAACTTAAGATGGAACAGAAGGTACACATGAAAAAATCACATTGACTGAATCCAGTCTTATTAAAACCACATTATGTTAGTTTACCTGACTGTAAAGGCAACTTTTTTTTCCAACATAAATCCTAGACTGCCCATTGAGATTAAAACCATATCAAAACATGCAATAAATTTATCTACTGGCATCTAGATAAAAGCACTAATAGGAGCTTCATATAATAATGAGCTATACAGTAAAACCTAGAGTACAATGAAACTCCAAGGCCATTAATACTACCAGGAAAAGATTCTTATTAGCTTTGCTAAGCCCAGGACACATAACATTTTTCAAATACAGATCTTGAAATTCTTTATAAAGCTGGTAAGGCTACAGCAAGCAGACAAGAATTTAAAACTCTCTTTTAAGGAGTTTAGAACCAACAAAGCCCCTGGTATTTTAGTGACATTGCAGGCTCTTGTAACACTGCAGGCATTTAGAAGTGCTAGCAAATTAATATGCTGCACCAACTCATTTGGTGAACAATCTCATTCAGATCTTAAGCTGCTTGTCCTGTGTTCTGAATGTGTTAGCAGGCTGAAAAATCTGAGGCACCAAAGATATTTTCTCAAAGGGTGCTACAGTTTTCCCAAGCGTAAAGCTGCTTGCTGTACTTTGGACTGATTACTGGGACAGCGATAAAAAGCATTCTGTCTTGAAGACAAACAAAAACAAGACCACCACACCACATAAATCGTGATGTTATTAGTTAAAGAACGAACACAAACTATGGTTCCATGTTATTAAAATCTTTGTAATAGAAGTAATGGAGAGCTGCTGGTCAAGTTTTGAGTTGGTATTATAGCACAGCATGTTTTACAGGAATATTTCTTAATGAATTGCTTTACTAAGACTATGTCATAGAAAAGTGTGCTGTGCACAGAGCACAGGCGGTGAAATTTTGTGAATAAAACTACACAGCTACACGATCCTCATTTCCACTCTTCTCACGTTCTTGGAAGATCAAGTAGAAGGCTACCGCAACAAAACAAAAAATAAACAGAGGGAATGCTTACATTATAATGTGCTACTTGTGTTTTCCTATCACAGCAATAACAAACGATGAAGTATGAGAAGAGGACGGCCAGCACAGTACTGCTCTTTCCTACCACTATTGTGGGAGGAAATCTTAAAAATGTTCGCTTCGTTTCCAGAAAATAATGGATTCCTCGACTACAGGTCTATTTGGAATAAACAGTGCCCACAAATTATATGCATATCTGTTACAAATTCACTTCTCCATAAGCCTGCCACTCAAAATAAGCAGCTGATAACAGAGCAATAACAATTAATACAGCCAGTTCACTTATAAAAATAATGCAAACAGCTCAAGAGTAGATTGCCATCTCACAAGAGAACCATAAATTCAGGTCAGCTTGTAGCTGTGCTGTTCAGCAGCAGAACAGGAAACAATGTGACGTGCAGAATGAGATGTCGGTCGCTTGGGCTCATTCTTTCCTGAAGCAAGAGAAAAATTACAGCCCACTTTCAGTATTACTCCTGCACACTTGCTTCAACTGGAGGAGCTTGCATGCTGAAAGGGGGAGACCAGCTCACCCCATTCAGGAAACTGAAACTCTTTCTGGGAACATCCAAACGTGTATTCATGGTGCAAAGAGACGAGCTGTTTCCTACAAGCCATTATTTTGAGCAGGGCCATGTAGGGCATCTCGCAATTACTTCTTTAAGGAGTAAGTAACTCCTTAAATGAAAACACAGACAGACACACATTCCATCCTCTCTTTATCAGGCATGTGTGAATATCCCCCCTGCACAACTTCAAAAGTCTAGATCAGGAGGGTTTTAAGCAGATGCCATTAAATATTGATGATGATGCATTTCAGTTTTTGCCTGACTATTTATTTGAAGGGAATTAATTAGTATATTGGAAAAATAATTCTTTGAAATGTGTTCTAGTATAAAGAATCTAGTTTGGGTATCTATCAGCATACCATATTGATTTTCAATGTAAGAAGATACAATAAAATAGATACCCTCTATTTTACTTTTTAACTTAGTCTCAGAGTACAATAACTATTCAGTAGTTTACAATTTCACAACACATATGGACTTTCATAAAAAACGTGGGTGCAAGAGAAATTACTCTCTTGTTCTCCAGACCGGAAGAGTCATGAGATGGGAGAGGTTTGAGATCTGCATACAATTTCCACGTCCTTGAGTGACACGCGCTCCATCCTTCCAATCCTGCTTGTCTTTAATTCATATTACACAATTTGCAAGACAGGGCCCATCAATGCCCGGACTGCACGATGCCTACCTAGCACAATGGGGATGGGATCTCCAGCAACAACTGCTATGACAACTTCTGCCAGGTTCATAAAATAAATAAAAAAGTGGGACTTCTGGAACAGCACAACACTTTACGCAATGCACTTATTAAAACAGCAGATATTTAAGTGCTACAAGGGTTGACATCCTGTAAATTACACTGAGAGGCACTCCTCAAAAGTCTTGCTAGATGCACTTCTAACTCATTTGTTACTGGAATGAGGTGGTATTAGAGCATTTCGTTTCAAAGCAGAAGACATTAAAGGAGAAGTTCTCATTTTTTGTGTAAGAGATGTTGGCTTTGGATATTACAGTTCATCAGGGCAAATGTAACCTGGGAAAACTCCCCACCTCAAAACACAAGTTTTGCCATTATACTAAAATACCAAGTTACTATCAGCAAGCCTCCTTCCAGTTCTCTGGAGTCTTATAATCAAGTTAGTTATTTGCTGCTTGTATGACACTTGGTATATTCAATTGGTCTATAAGACACCTTCCTTCATTAAACATGACACTTCCTGAGTTGGCACACAAGCCTGCAAGAGGTTATCACACTGCAGTTTAGTTGACGTTTTTGGAAACATACATTGCAAATTCTAAAGTACATGGTGAGATGAGTTAATCTTATGAGTAACGCAAGAGAGACACAAAAAAGAACAGTATCTTTGAGAATAAATAATCTACTCATGGAAAGTAAGACGCATGGGGGACAGCGGAAGATAATGGATATTAACAAAACAACTGGTCCTGCTGCAGAACATCAGAAAAGACAAAATTTACTTTACCAGAACCCAAGACTAAAGTGTAAGGCAACCACACGTATTGGAGAAAAATTTCTTAGTTGGGATACTGGAGACACAAACGCTTTAAAAAAAAAAAAAACACGTGCCTGAAATGAGACCGAAGGTTCTGAACACTGCCCTGCCTTGCAGAGACATGGATGCAAACAGAGTGACAGATGTTTGGAGAGCAGAGTCAGCATTACTAAATTAAGCACAATGCTCTAAATTTCTTATTAACCTAAAAAAAAAAAAGCCGAAGACCCATAATGCAGACAGACACAACGGGTGCATAAACAAAAAGCCCAGGGCTTCAGGCTTCAGCTCTTAACTGCACTAATTGAAATTACTGATAAGGTTAAGGGCCGAAGAATAAGGTTCAGCCTTTTATAAGATGTGATTTAGTTGAATGATGGTACAAAACACAAACAATTTCTAAAATAACAGATACACAAACAAAGATAAATAGTCTAAGCAACATTTTACACCAGTGCAAGTGCTTTGCAAGACGAAGCTTATCATAAGGGCTTCATATTAGAAGTGATAGTGGTATCAAGGTAAAAATAAATCTCATGAGTTTATCCTCTCTCTAAAATTAAAAGGCTGTAATTTAAGCAAAAATAAGTTTCACTACAGATAAAATCCCCAAAATTATATAAACTTTTCATATCTTTGCTTTCTTGTCACCTTTATAATTCCTATTCCATTGTACTTCTCTGTCTAGGCTGAAGAAAACCACATGGTTTATAAACTTTAAATCAAATATTTCAAAACAGAGATGTTAACATATGTAGTCTCATTTATACAACAGTAATTAACATTTTATCTTGGGACAGGAAGATGAAAAAAATACTCCTTGTTCTATTTTCTTTTTAATGTGAATGCAAAATATAGCAGCAATATCATCTTCCAAATCTGGACTTAAATACAATTCTTAGGTAAACTTAACTGCCTTAGGAAAAAAAAAAAAAAAAAAGACAAAAAACCCCAAACTAAGTCTTTTAAATGCTCACGCTCAGAAATGCTTACTCAGAAAGCAATTTCAAGAAATAAGAGCATCTATCAGAGCCAAAATGAGTCTATCGTAAGCATCCAGCAACATCATCACAAGCAATCCAGAGCAGTCACACAGATTGAACTGCTCTGCAGGACTGACTAACAGGAGCTCAGATGTTCGTAAACTTTGCGAGAGGAAGAGCCCACAGCTGAAGGGTGACTGCTGCAGCAATCCCATGCGACTGCTGGCACAACAGGACCCAGGATCCCCAAAGTGGGGCTAGAGAGCCTAATCTCAACATACAGCTGCTCCTTCCGACAGAAAGTTTACCAGTCCCTTGGCAATCTGTATCAACTCCTGCTATTAAAAATAACAATGTGCCAGCCTTCCTCCTCTTCCCTTTTCACTCTTCCTTGTATCTATGCTTTGCTTACTTCAGCTTTCATCCATTACATTGCTGTAGCTTTGTCTGTTGGATTAAAGAGCACTTGAACACAGAAGAAATGCTTTTATTTGAAGAACAAAACAGGAACCTCCTGTCCAACCTTTGACTTGGATGGATCACAGCTACTGATCTTCATACAGCAACTGGAGCTTCTGGGCACAGTTCCCTGAACAGCCCATGACTCCCCAACTATTTTATAACACAGGGATAGACCATTTGCTCGATGAGCAGTTGAATCATCTAAAAAATATGAAAGAGGATACTGACTTGAATCTACTAGATGTTTTATCTGCCAAACAGGGAAAACAAGCTTGGCCTCTGAACCAGACTGATACAGAGGAGGGGGGAAGAGGAAAACAAATGCGTGCTTACCTACGTACACAGAGGGTGAGGGAATTTCTCACAGTTGGACAAGAACACTCCCTCCCACAGCAAGGACAACAAGGTCGTTCGGTGCTCTTCAGTTGTCATAATAACAATGCCTTCCACTTAAAATAGTCTTTGGAAGCTACAGCTCTGGTCCAAAGGTTGACTGAAACCGCTACTGCTCTCAGCCAAGAAAGAGAACGTAAAGAGCTTATTTTTCACAAACCCTAAAGTTTAAACCCATCTCCCCAAATAATGGAGTTTTGGCTGGTAACACAAACTGGTGGGCCATGAACCGATAGGACCAAGGAAGCTTATGTTATGGTAGAATACTTTGGCAGTGCATCTCTGAAGCCAGAGGTCTTTAAGATGAGAGCATCTGCCAACTTCTACCAGGGATGTTCAGTATGTCTTCACAGACATCACTAACAAAGAGTGACCCTAAAACATTCCAGCTTAAGTCCTCAGGCCTTCTTGGTTTATTTGTAAAGGATTCCAATATTCTGTAAAAAGAAAATTACTGCTTACCTGACTTGGTGTACATACTGAGATGGACCGACACAAAGTGGCTAAGAACTAAGAGCAAGACTGAAGAACTGTTATGTGGTCTACCCCACTTTCTTTTTTTTTAGTACTTCTATATATGAATGACATTCATAATGATCAGTAAGCATATCCAACAAGGTTACTGACATACTATAGTTAATTCTTGCTTATGAGCACTTAATATACAGACTAAAGCTCAGTCATACTGTTTCATTCCTCATTCAAGTTAATGAAATGATTTCCAGAAAAGCTGAATGCAACCATGACATATTTATCCTCAAGAAATTCATGCGTAATTGTAGCCTCTGTAAATGCACACAAGTAAACACAATCTCTAAATTTTGCAAAATTAAAACATAATAAAATATATGCATAGGAACCCACATTTCCTCAGTAGTGACTGTTGTTAAAAAATTGTGTATTTCCTGGCTTTAAGATGCTTAATTCTGCTAATGTAATATTTGTAACAATATCTATTTTTGGAACACCTATGGAACATGTACACAAAGGAGAGAAAACAAGTTATAAATGCAATGCCATGAATAGACCTATATAGTTCATGCATTTTTTTCTTTTCTTCCCCAAGAGAATCTGAGCATTAAGCACTGCACCACACAAAGAAAATGTACTACAGTCCCCTTTTCTAAGGGTGATTTGAGCCTGTGGCTTTTTTCTTTTCGTTTTCAGTTCATTGTCTGATTATTTTCAAAATTCTTTTTATCCAAGAAGGCATCCTGAAGTGCATTAGGGCTTACACATTAGTCCCAGACTGTTTAATTTAGCCCTAATACCTTGAGGAAGCTTCAGGATGGATTGTTGCTATTCTGATTAAGGAATCAATCTCACCCCCTGCTGAGAAGGTTAGATGAATGCCTTGCCCCCAGAGGGAAATCAATATTGCTCCACTGACCAGCAACTTCCAAACACCGCATGCATCGATGTATCATGAAGAAAGAAAAGAGCACTTAATTCTTGCATTCTGATTATAAAATAGGTTCTGAATTTCCACTATTTTGATGCTTTTTTTACTTGTTGAACTCTTGAAGAAGCATGGATTCTAGCTTTTTACTACTCTCTCAATATTCCAGATTTTTTTTTTTTTCCTCCCAGGGATTAACCCACAAGCAAACCACAAAAAATAACTATATCAAGCCAACAACAGATTCAACATTCAAGTCAATACAAACTGCTGTAATCGTATGCATGAAAACCATACACATCATATAAAAGAAAAGATCTTCTGACCTTTGTGTGAACGGAATGCACTACTTTGTCATGCTGTTCCTAACCATCAAGTACTTCAACTCAGCTGCTAATAACCAAGCGAAATATTTATATTTATGTTGTTTAGCTCAGTGAAGGCTTTTGTTAGCTGGAACAACTCAACACACTCCCTCCCACAAACATTAAATGTTGGTACTATGATACACAAGCTTTCTATTCAAGACTAAGTATTTTCGAAAAGCATCAACAACTATGAGATCTCAATCTCCAAAGATGCCTAAATTAGGTGCCCATGTTTCACAACAGCACATTTCTTCCAAAATTGTCTTCCAACAATTACAGTTTTCCTATTTCAAGATCATTTCATGTCAATCATACTGAACCTCTGGAAAAGCAGCTTTCAACAATTTTATACATAAACCAAGTATAAGGATGATGCAGACAAGAATCAGAGCAAAAGCCACAATGCAAAAAGAAAAACAGTCCATAATTATCCAGAAAAGGAGGCGCAGAGGTGCTCACAGTTCATATCATGCTTTACCAGGAACAGATGCATGCTTCCACCCTTCCAGGGTTGTTTCCTGGGCTACTTCATTGCATCTCAGAAGACTGCATGCAGCCACACAGCCAGAGAAACATTATTTTGTCTTTAAATAGAGTTGGAACCTAGCTATCCCCCCCCCACATTCCAAAAATAAGGCTGTAAATCCCCAGGGCACTGATTTAAATAGGAACCGAGTCACACATGTCATGTGATATGCATTCTCATTACCTAAAGGATAGGCTGGTGCATTTGCTCAGCTGACAAATCTGGTTTTCAGGTAAAGCATGCAACAACCTTTAAGCGCTGAACGCCTTGATCACCGTGGGTAGGCTGTCTGTCCTTCAGGAGAATGTAGCCTTTCTGATCAGCTGATGACAGTGTCTTTGAGCAAAGTAGCAAAGAAGCTACTAACCAATATATACACTACTGATACATTTGCTTAGAGGTTTTGCACAGTTTTTCAGCTTCTACATGTTAAGTTACAAGCATATGCCAAAAAAGCATCCTCTGTGAAACACAGATGTTTCACAACTCCAAACAGCTGCAAGGAAATAAAGGCTCCTGACCAGCATATACAACCCTCTCCTCTCACCCTTTATGCTTTTCCAGTGACAGCACACAAGCAAAAGTATCTCAGACTGTTATACTTGGGACAGAGAGGGAGGATAGGTGAAAAAAAATATTTATGTAGCACTCTGTCACAGCTCTCCCGGTTCGTCCACTGCCAGTTTTTCTGTTACTACAGCAAAACCTTAGTTACACATTCTTAATGAATGCCACTCCTATAAGACCCACATTTGGCAGATCAACAGCCCTCAAGAGGGCAAGAAATATTTCCCTTCCCCATTCAACTTTTGTTTGAGAAAACACACTTCCATTCACTCACGGCTGCATGCCAATCATTTTTTTCCTTTTGTAAATACAAGATAAACGAGTTAAAGCATTTATCTCTGCATAAGAGAAAGCATAATGCGGAGTGAAAAATATTATCTAAATGCATCTTAAACCTGTTTGCTAAACAATTCCTCAAAGCTTTCTGCACAGAATGAGTGGATGAAAAACAGCAATGCACACACTTCTGGATAAAGCTCTCATTTTGCGCTGTGGTCAAATATTCTTCCACAGTGACTTAAGATGCAAAATGCAACCACAGAAATCAACATACATACATACATTCAAACCAGTAAGTCAACTCTACTTAAATATTATATGGAAAAAGCCACATAAAAATAGCAATGCTACAAAACCAAGCATGCAAAACAGAACTGCTAGGTCCCTTCACTACTTTTCTGTTTTATTTATTATCTGATCTTCATCCTTTGCCCCATGCTTCTTCCTTCCCCTTGTGCACCCACTACACTTTCTCCTGATCCCATCAAACTCTTGACTTGCCATTCCTAATGCACTAATCCCATTGCACATCCTGTCTGACAGAAGTCACAATCCCACCTCTCCTACCCAGAGCCCAACCCTGCTCTCCCCACACGCTCTTTATCCAAGCTGTGTCCTTGTCGCCGGTTCCTTGCCTTTTCTGTTTAAACTCCCTTTCTCCTCCTGAGCTCCTTTCTGCTGTTTTCTTTGGCCAGTTAGTCCCAGTTCTCTCATCCTCCCCGAGTTCCCTATCAGAACTGCCAATTCAAATTGTCCCTCCTCAAACGATCCCATTCTCCTCATTCTTGGCACTCCAATCACAGGAACGGCTCCTAGACAAGCAGCTCCAAGTTTCTGTAACTAGATCCTAGTCTGAGCTCTTCTTCCCCACCACATTTGGTCTCTTGAATCAGCTAGGTTCCTCTCTGACCACAGCGTAACAAGAGAAGAACCAATTTGCTACCATCAAGGAAGCGTAAGTGGTCAGATGGACCTTTAGTGCAACTCGGCACAGCTATGCCTTTCATCCCCTTTCCCTCCTAGCTGTAGTCCACTTTCTCCCAACTCATTGTCCCACATTATCCTCCCTTAATACAGCCCAGACCCCACTCATGCAGGGCTGTGTTCCAGCCAGCTTCCTCCTCCGCACCGCTGGGTGCCAATAAAGGAGTCTGAGAGCTCAAGAGGCTGCCTGACTCCACCCTGGCCTTGAGCAGCCATGACATGAAAGTCTGGCTGCACTCTTGCAAGGACCGGACTGAGGCATGTTCAACTATCCTGTGGGTGAGTGCATCCATCTTGTCCCACAAAAAACCCTCCAAGGCCAAAATGCACTCAGCACACACTGGCACTTCTGAAGACTTCAGCACTAACATCTTCACTGAGTATTTACAAAGTGGTATTTTTCCAAAGACTTACAAGTTTGCCTAATTTGGGCACATTTTCTCAAGAACAACAGAAGGCATATCCCAGTTCAACAGCTATTGTCTGCCAAATTTCAAAACCTTGCTCCAATGAATGGGAGCACTACAGCTTTCCAAAACCAAAGAGGCATCGTGTTTAGTATGTGCAAGACACTAGCCCTGGTAACAACTGAATAATCCTGACTAATCTAAAATACAAAAAATGTGAGGCAGGCACAGAAAAAAGAAAACTGCAGTCTGAGCACACTAACTTGGAAAAAAATTCAAGCAGCAGAAAATAGATTACTTCAACAGAAAGTGTTAAATAACCTTCATAATAAGAAGAGCTACCAGCTCAGTCTACAACATAGGCTGAGACAGAGAAAACTGTCCAAGGCACCCAATAACCAATTTCTCAGAGTTAACTGGAGCTGAGGTGAACTGACTCCAGGAGTCTAGGTAGTAAAAAGCAGTACTCTCAATATCTCTGCAAGATGATCATTCTCCTGTCACATAGGTAATACTCCTTTATCTGCATATCCACAGGCTCAGTTCAAGGCAAGTAAAATTTTTGAACCATAAAATGAATAATTTATGAGATAAATTGTACCTGCTGTTCACAGAAGAGTGAGTTTAAACACTACAAACTACCCTCCCCCTGCAGATACATAAATGCTACTACCAGCCTCACTGAAATGGTAGAGTTCAAGGATTTGCTTTAAAACCTTTTTAGGTACCTCACAGAAGCACTTGAAAAATACTGATCAAGAGACAGCCAAGTGACACATATTTAACATAAGAAACCTCTGTTACTTCAGCTACAACAAGAAGAATGATAATCCACTATGGCATTTCCTCGGGATTAAGGACTATCTGGATGACTTGGTAGCTCATTGGGGACCATCTTTCTAAACCAGGCATTAATTCCTGAGAGACTCCGTTTCAAGTTTTATTGCTTTACTGGGTTTCTAAAGGTGTCTGGGGGATTGCTGTTGTTCTTTTGGTTGTTTTTCCAATTAGGCTGACTCTTCCCCAGATAAATTAAGGACAACATTGCAACAGAACTGCTTCTTTACGTGCTTTACAACATGCATGTCTGCTTCAGTGATCAGCAACAAACACCGGGCAATCAACATTTCATTCTTGCACTTCAACTGGACTGCTCTGTGCTGTAAGTAATCTAGAAGCTCCATCTACATTTTTTCCATTTTTAGATGCAAAAAGAAACATTTTATTTAATAATGCCAACAAACCATTCTTAATAAACTGAGCCAAGAGAAATTATTGACTGGGTTAATAAGGTTACCCAGACAACACAGAGGCAAAGCAATCCAAAAATACCCAAAAGGATCCAAATCACCCTTACCACACCTGCTTAAGAAGAAAGACTAAAACCATCATATCCTGTACATACCGATGTGCATACACACAACATATACACTACTTTTTCCCATTTTGTATTTTAGAGCCAAAGCCATTGTTTGAAAAGGACAAAGACTGCAATATGCCAGGAGACAACAGGGTTTTTTCTTCTCACCAGTTTAACCAGCTTATTGTTTAAAAAAAGTGAAAATAGAAAAATGGGAGTTTCTAGGCGTGGAAAGGGGAAGACAAGTTTCATCTGAAAAGGGCATGATTACATTGAAGGGGGAAGTTATTTTAAAATATTTATATGAACACTAAGGAAGCTCAACAGAGCACTGGATTTTGACGGCTGGACTAGATTCAATGTATAACGAATCTCAGAAGCATTATTTCAAACAGGATGAAAGTGAATTTCAAAAATTCATTAGCAGGTTACCTTTCCAGCAATCAACAAAGGCAATAACGTAAAGCATGTTATTAAGTTACAGTGCAGCAGTGGCTCCTACTCTTCATGTGGAGTATGGCTTTTGAAATTCTCCTTTAAAAGAATGTTTCACAACATGAGTAACACTAATGAGCTGCAAAGAGTCCAGAAAAACATCGTCTCATGTTTGACTGCCTTCCCATATGGTTCAAGAAAGCGGGGGATCTTGAACAGCCACAATACAAATGGAAAAGTCTGTGACTGAAAGGAAAAAAAAGATATTCTGCAGTCTTGACTCACGCTGAAAGACCGTAAATCCCCCATTCTTTAATGAACAGGTAGGAAGTACAAGAATAGGTCGGTGACAATATTATAGAAATCCTCTTTCTTAAAGCAAAGCAGAATTGTAAACGAAATTACTCAGACATTCATACATTAAAGACCCAGCGACTCCTTCAGGTACCAGAAGGGAGTCTTTCTGCTCCTAGTGCCTGGAAGTACCAAGGGGTGTACGCAGGGACCTCACACATAACTCCATTCTCCCACCGACCAGTTCCTGCGAGCAGCAGGGGAGTTCCCACACAACAAATCTTAAAAGTTTAAAAATAAACTACTTTTAAAAATAAACTACTTTTAAACTGATGAAAAGGACTACAATAGCACTAATTTTAAAATGCACATACTGACAGGCTGCAGGAGCCTGAACTACCATCCTGTGCCGGGCAAATGCACAAAGGTGTGTGCTGCAGAATTAAGATACTGTGTAATGATTCAACTTCTATAAACAATTTCTCACTCAGTAACCTGCATATACAGGCTGACCACTTAAAACAGTGAGTGATCCACTGTGAAATAAGAAGGAAATATTAATGTCAGACAATTTTGCTACCTCAAAACTGTCCAAATAACTATGCACAATACTTAGCTAATGAAAAGTATATTTTGCTTTGAAGTGCCCATCTCCAGCACTCTGTATACAACTTTTACTAAGAGCCAAAGTTATATAAATATATATATTTACCAAGCCAAAATTATAAATATGATGCATTTATTCCTGACCTCCTCATTTTTTTTTCCCCCCAACCTCTCCCTGTATTTGCTTCTAGGGTGCCTTACTCTGGCAGTATATTTTTGTGAGTGAAATTCCAGCCTCTACAGAAGTTTTAACATGTTACTAAATAGAAACCGAGATCCTACTAAATACAAAGAGAAAGGGGTCAGGGATGCACAGCTCTGCCTCTAGGAGTTGTCTGAAGGATGCCAAATAAGTTGCAACAATTCGCAGCCAATTTACAATAAAACACACTTTTCAGAAGAGCATTTGCCGTCACTACAGAAGATTTTTCTAAGCTGCAAACAATTCACCCACCCACCTTTGAAGGTTAGGCCCATCACCTTATACAATGGAAACTCTCAGCTCGTAATCAGTGTTAACTTGTGATTTAGCAGGCGAGACTAAATACTTCTAATCTGTGTCCTTGTCCCATCAGAAACCAGCTCCTTTTCCTTTCCATCTTGGAGACTAACAGTTAATACCCAAAACCCAAGAACTGGGTGGGGGAGAGGGGTAGGGGTGTGAGAATGGGATGGGTGGGATGACACACACACAGATTTCTATTGTATGCAATCAACTATAGTGGTGCATACAGTAAAACTAAATGTTGGCTTCAGAAAAGAATCAATACATCAAACCTAGATCCAGCTCTGCAGATCCTCTTATAGGGAAGAAGCCGACAAGAACAGAGCTTTCATTTAAGATCACATTTGACTACTGTGCCCAGATAATACCACTATGTAATGCCACCAAGGTCAAAATCACCCAGGTACTCCAGACGGTTTCTGAATGTGAGTCACCACTATATGCAACAACCATACATTATAAATACTATTGAAGAACAATACTGCATTCAAGCAAACTTAAGAAATGCAAGATTACAGCTGTTTAAACACAAATTCTGCTGATGAAATAGAGACAAGTACTGAAAGAGGAAACAATTTATCAGTTGCAGATAGCAAGCGGGGCCTTCATGTTCTACTCATGAACGTGAAGTCATGATGAACATGATGTCATGATGAAGTCATGAAGGTGCACCCACGTTTCATCATCTGACAATGAGGACGTAGTTAAGAGAACATGGTCTACAAGAATCCCATTTGTTTAATACTGTGAATTAATAAATTACTATTACTAAAAATAATAATTTTCTAAACTATAAAAAGTTTAGAGACAATTCACATTTATAAGTGGAATGAACTTTACCAGGCAAAAATAACCATATCCCCAAATTGTATTTTTTTCATACTAAAGCATACTGGAACATACTACAAACAAAAGGCGCAGTCCCCAAAGTATCAGTCACATGAGGAGTTGGCCAACAGAGCCCCTTGCGTAAGGACGGCAAATTAATAAGTCCTTTGCAAACACGGAATATTCACCTTCTCACAGGTTGAAAGGACAGTGACAGCTGTTAGCAGACACTCAGCTTTTCACAAAGGTCAAAGAAAAAATTGGTTAAATCCCCTTCCCCCCCCCCGTTTTTTTTTTAAACTTTACACTGGAACATGGAAAAAACCCAACAACAAACCCACAGTGTCTGCAACTCTGAAACATTCATAAAAGATGAATCTTCTCACGTGTAATCACTTTACCACTTGCACTTGCCTTGCAGTATGACAGTGTTCTGAAGAGACAGTTTCTCCTCAACCACTTAACCACAAATTTACACGTAGCTCCCGCAAACTACATACTGTACCAAAACTCATCATCAAGAAAGTTCATTCCCTTCAATACACCAACCATACAGCCACAGCTTTTTCCACTCAAAAGACAAGGACCGAAGCGCTGAGGTTAGTTTTAGCTCAGTTTGCTATGTAATTCCTACCACTTGCTTCAAGGGCTTCATACCACACAAAAGGACACTGGTGGGAAGTGTAGCACACAGCAGCATTTTACCAGCTAAAGCACCCTTCAGAGTAGCTGTATATGTGATGTTCTATGTTCTTCCCCATCACCCAAGAGAGGAAAAGGGTGAAAGAGATCCGAGTATGCTTTTACAGCCTATTGTCCCCAAAGCATAGTTGACTGAAGGTACGAGTTTGGTCTGTACACATAATCTTTACTTACTACTTACGTTAGCTAAGTGTTTAGGAAAACATTGCTAATTTCAAGAATCAGACATGAAATAAGTATCTACTACACCCTCCTACCTGTTAGCCCTTAACGCTACTCTTGAACTGGGGTGAAAAACAAAATGGTTTGATCCTACAACTGTACTTTGTCCTTCACCCACTGCTTCTTCCTCCAGCTCCTGTACGTTTCAAGTATAATGGGCCAGAAGACTTCTGCAGGGGACGGACAGACTGACAAACTGCACAGCATGCAGAGCAGCCGCTGCCACCCTGTACAGCGTGCTTACACACAGGAAACTCGGACGGTTACATGAGACCTTCAGGTTTTGCTCCGTAACACTGGATTGCTTGGAGGCCCCAGATGATCTCATTATCTCGAGCATTTACCCTCATACAGGATATAAATGCTGCATTAGTACCTCTAATAATTCTGCTAGTTATGGGTCCATTTACACTCATGGGGCCAATCCCAAAATGAAACTCAGAAGTCTAGATTCAAGTGAAACATCAATAGGAACTTTGCAATAGGATTTGCAAGCCAGAGGCACAGAATACACTCACATCATAGCACAAGGCTAAAAGTCTGTCTTGGGAATAACTTACATGTTGCCGAAGGAATTTTATTGCTTCTGAAGTATGAGGCTTTCTGCAACCGGCTTTTTTTTTCCAGGAACGAACAGAAATTCTACACAAATCCACGCACATTAACATTCTACACGCTCTAAAGAGCAAGCTTGATTTTATTTCTCCTTTGCTACATTTAAAGGGGTGAATCATGAACACGCATCCAGTCTGATAGGTCAGCACATCAGACGCACAAGGTGCAGGTCAAGTCTGATCAAACAACGCTAACTGATCTTTCTAGCAAATTTCAAACTTCTAAACTACAGTTGGAAACACTTGTTACTGCCTCAACTGTCAGTCCATCAAATGGTTGCATCAAATCATGTACCAGTCACACCGTAAACCAGGCAGTTGTTGCTTACAACACCTGTTCCTAAATACCCATTCCCTGACTACTTAAAACAAATACTAA
This sequence comes from Fregata magnificens, assembly GCA_013389945.1. Taxonomy (NCBI): domain Eukaryota; kingdom Metazoa; phylum Chordata; class Aves; order Suliformes; family Fregatidae; genus Fregata; species Fregata magnificens. The sequence goes on along the minus strand of WAAD01026999.1, from coordinate 16,196 downwards.
GTTCTAAGGTAAATGGCAATTTAATGCCATGATAAACAAAAGGAGGTAGCATATGTTAAATACAGGTTGGTTGTGTGGTTTCCTTTCCCAGTGAAAGGGAGAACATGGAGAGCGAAATCAGTGTTTTGGCCTAACTACCCAGAGCACTGGAAACCGATGTGTTTTCAAAACTCTGCCCAATTTAAAATAAAGCAACTCCTGCCAATTTTGTGTCTAGAATCATTTAATCTGTTGTCCAACCCTTTTCCTCAGTAACCTGCTATGCTTCTCAAAGTACTACATTGAAGACATGAAAATTAACACTTTCTGAAGACAATAATTTCACCAACAACACTTTCGGGGGGGGGGGGGGGAGTATGTTACAAAAGCAATTTGTAACTGTTACAGAAGACAAATATATGACTGCATACACACCTGCAAAGATTACATAAAACAGAAACAACTATTTATAAGCACTACTCTACCACTACTGTTCTTGTGCAGAAACATCTCTGTATGGCTTGCACACTTTTAAGAATGCAAAAATAACTAAGTCCATCTTGAGAATTCAGAATGTATCTTCCTGTGTCAAAATTGTTATACTGACTCTTACTTTAATTCCACTCAAACTATTTCATCTCCCCCCAAAGCATCCAAGATGCAGAAAAAGGCAGCAACTGCAGATTTTCCCATGCAGCTGAGCTGTTTATATACTGATGAATCAATATAGCATCACTACAATATTTCATCAGTATGTATCACCTTTATTTCTCTGGAATATACAAACATACCACAATAACCTCTCAGTAAGCATTTGCTCCCTAACTCACTGTCTAGTTCTAACCAGTAATGTGACTACAGTGTCACAGCAAAAGGGGATGCTTACTTCACTGTCTGCCAGAACAGGCCACTAATGCATCCAGAAAGGACAGCAATTAGCACATCTAAAATAACCATTTCTATACAGAGACAGTTTAAAAGCTTAGATATGTTTACACCTTAACTTGCACTGGTTACCAGCCACAAACATGAACACAGGAACAAAATCCTGCAGTGCTTTGCAATCCAGATGACCCTCTGCCACTCATTCTTGACTTCTCCATTCAAAGCGCTATTTCCGTCTTCCCCCCCTCCCGAGCACAGATTTCTCCAAAGATTTTTAATGCCCCACAATTAAATTAACAACCGCTTGCACAGTCTCCTGTCCACTGTTACAAGCCCTCAATAACAGGTTCTGCTCTAGGCTCCACCATCACGCTGCCAAACATGGCTGCATCATGTCCTCTTTGTGATTGAATATGTATCTCTCTTTTGCCTTTCAAGACTTCTTTTATCTGCCCACCCTTATTTTCTCAGATTAGCAAGGGACCATTTCAAATCGCTATTATCCACTTTTCATTCCTTTTAACAGTTTGGTATTTTCCAGTAACGTTCCATCGTAAACCAAATGCATTTATACTTTCCAGGTTCACTTCAAAAACAATCAAGGAGCTTTATACCTTGAAACCCTCCCCACCATCAAAACGGACTTATTTACACACAACAGAAAACTCTTCTAATAAAAACCTCCGTCCTTCCAAGCCAGCATGGAGAGAAAACCCTTCACAGCAGCGAAAGGAAATTTTATCATCTGGCTTTTCTTCCCTGCAGCTCCCTCTCCTGAAATTGGACCCCCTCGTATATAAATCCACCTCGGAGCCTCTCCTCCAGCCTCCTGCAGAAGCCACACACAAAACCCACCCCAGTCTTTGCTTGAAAGCCTCCCTCCGCCCTGGAACCCCCATCGCTTTTTGTGCCGTTGAGCATTTTTTTTTTTAATTATTCTACTGAACAAAATAAATAAAACTACTAAGTCTCCGCTGGGACTTCCCTGCGGAGGCTACACGTAAAAGTTTCTAGAAAGGGGAGACACACACACACACACACACACCCCCCCGCAGAGAGGGGC
>WAAD01026999.1:1873-13800 GCA_013389945.1 Fregata magnificens | reverse complement strand
CAGGTGTCGCTTCCCCATTTCTTGCCGCCCTCTCCCCGGGCGAGGTGGGGCTTTTTCTTGTTTTAAGGAAGTGTTCCTGTTTTGGCCATTTGGAAGGGGGGCAACCGCCCTGGAGAAGAAGGGAACCCACACCCTTAAAACTGCCTGCAAGGGCTGGCTTCTTCAAACTCAGCTACCCAAATACATATATACACACACACACACCCCAAAAAATAACCCAAATCCGGGAATATTAAGTCTGCCATCTGTCACCAACATGCTCAACGAGCCAGCAGAAAAATAACCAAATTATCTGCCTTTGCATAAATGTGGCTTATTGTAGCAATTATGCAGGCCTTGCAGAAAATGGCCCATTTCCTTACCAGAGAAACAAGATTTATTTTGTGCTCGTCTTCCTCTGTAACAGCATTTATTTGAGCTGTGTCACTTAATCCGATTTTACATTTCTGTTTTTCAGCTACAAGAAATGTAAGAAGAGCTTTAGACTGATATTTTATATTGCTGCATCTGTTCATGGAAGATTTACATGGAAAAAAAAAAGGGAAGCACGTTTATTCACCTGAGGAAAAAGGTGAATCTGGTTATGGAGGGTGGGGATCCTTTTGATGTCAGAAGATAAAAATTGACCAGCTGCTACAAGCATTATCTCCTTTAGAGTAATGTACTTCTTCCACTGATGCTTGGCTATTACCCTTCGTGAGAAAGGACAAGAAAAGAATAAGTTATTAAGCAATTCCAACATTTAGAACAACAATGAAGACAAGTGTTATGTTAATAACCGAATGGCATTTATTTTTATCCTAGTTCAAGGGATTTGAAAATAAGAGTAGAATGCTGCTCCTCACACAGCCGTCTTTGAAGGGAGGCAGAGAACAGGCAACGCTTTTGTTCATCATTAAAAGTTATTACTTTTAAGGACTGACTTCATAACAACCAAGAGACACACTGTTCAACTCATTTTACAGAGTACTTCTTCCTGCTACTGCCAACATATTTAAATATCTGAGCCTGCCACGCTGCCTAAAGCACAACCACAATCTTCCAAGGGTTTGTACTTCCACAGTCTCTCAGGGAAGGGGCACCAAAGCCTGCTGTCCTTAGACCTACGTCCATCCAGAACGTGTTGCAAAACCAGACGACACGGTTGCATCACGACTTTTTTGAGAGCTTAATGTATACATACTTGGGTAAAAAGAATGTACCATGTACCGGGACCAAAGAGAAAGCAGCACTAGTATCATCTGAGGTAAATTTGCTGTGGAATTTCCTTTTGCACAAAGAGCTGGGAGGGGAACAAGGCAAACCTGTTACACCAGCACAGGCAGGGAAACCTGTCCACACTGAAAGATAAAATGCTTAACCAGATACAGAAAGATAAAGGCCAGAAATGCAAGTTTTGTATCATGATGGTACATTAGAGTCAACCGTGCCAAAACCTATGAAAAATTATTAAAATTTGTGTGGACAAAGGTTCAAGACAAACACTAAACAAAATTAATTCCGGATATTTCTGGAAGGGAACTTTTTCTTATCTTTGATTGTCTTTATTATTTACCCTGAACTCTCCAAGACAGGGACTGACACGTTATTACTTTCAGTTGTACAGTGCCCAAAACAGCAGGGCCTGCAGCGTGGTTGGTCCCTAATTACTAATGTATTAGTGGGTCCCAGCCTCAAAAGAATAATTCAAAATGGCACTTAGAAATTATATTATCTATCCCTTCATTATTTAATTCACATGATCCAAATCTGAGCAACACAGAAGCTGGTGGTAGTTTGCCTTCAGCGGCACTGAGAAGACGACCGTGCAGATCTGTTATCTAGATATGAGCCTATTCCTGCAAATGCTCTGTGTTTACCTCTCCTGTTGTTATGATTCAGAATACTCCCAGAGATAGATCCTAAGTCCAAGTAGAAGGAACTCCCTTTTTAGAAGGCCAGGACTTTGTTTAGGAAACCCCAATCCCACTTGAAAACAGCCAGATTAGCTGCTAAATGATTCAGAAGGTATTTAAACAAGATTAAATCCCTGAACTACAGTTCAGTCTAAGTCCTTTTCTCTGCATTTGTTTATTCATGCAAAGCAAGAAAAATCTCAATTTTAATAACACATACAAGCATTTTTATCTTCCAGGATATAAGAGGAAGAGGACCCACCTTTCCCCCCTGGAGTTATCACCCTTGCAGCTGCTTCCCTTTTAGTTTTATAATTCTACTCAGATCATCCACATCCAAGACATGGAACATAGATGTTGCTTGTAACCTCTCATACACTGGGACCGAAACAGCACTAGAAAAGGAAGAGGACACACCTTTCCCTAAGGCCATCACCATCACAGCTGTTTCCTTTCTGCTGTTATAACACTACACAGATCATTCAGAGACACAACAGGGGACCTTGGTTCTCTTTAAATGCCCTATCAGGGCCTAGAGGGGCCTAATTAAGGCCTGATTAAGACCTGATAAACCTTAATGGCCCTGACCAGTCTCACCTGTGGCCTCCACCCACACCCTCTGCCCATGGACTCAGGAGCCCCATTTAAGCTTTGGCCTGAGGACTCTGTTTCCGTTTGAGTGATACTATAGTGGTCTCTAGCTCAGCCACAGCTATGGCTGTACCTAGCTATAGACCCTGTTGATGTGGAGCCTAGCTTGCATGTGGCTGATCTCAGACCCACCTCATCCCTGTGGACCTGTCTAGCCATCACTAGATTGTGTCTGACCTTGGTTACTATCACCTGAACTGTGGATTGACTTCTCAGCTCAGTCTTGCCCCTGTCTCGTTGTTATGAGCTTGCCTGATGACCTGGACTCTCAGCTGCTCCCAGCTGCCATCCCTGAGCCTGGCCTGCTTGCCTTGCTTGGGGACTGTGGGACTGGACCCTAAATGGTGAGGCTCCTGCCCCGCCAGCTGTGTTATCATGCTCATCTTCCAACTCCGTATCCAGCTCTTGCTACTCTATGACATGCCTATACCTTAGCTCATGGAGTATGTTAATAAACTGACACTTAATCTGCTTCTCTCTGTACTGAGGTGTACCTGTAGGCTATCCCTGTGCCAAGATTCTCCTGGCATTGCTGATCCCTTCCACCCAATTTCAATAGTTGCCCATGATATGCTTAAAAAAAAAAAAAATCCATGAAGGGTTCTAATTAGATATTTCGGTACATGTGAAAATACAATGAAGGAGTAAAGGAAAAAGATATCCAGGCTAAACGTGTTTAACCACAGCTGAGAATAACTGTACTTGCTAGGAACAGCACATTTAGAGGAAGGCAAATCTTGTCTGGAAGCTACAGTAAAACATATCAATGTAATGATGAGAGTTGATGTTATAGCATATTCATTACAGACAGCAGCCAGACTGCATATTGATAGGGATGTAAATTTAATACAGACATATTTTAACATACAAATTCTTAGAAAAATGCATAGCCAAAGTAAACACGTTATAAATTCTAATTTTGAGATCATTTATTCTAGATAAGTGGGGAACTTACAGTTACTACAATATCCTAATAGTTGGTAGAGAGTTACCTGAAAAAAAATAAAGACCTCCAGACAGTTTCTAGTCTGTGGCATAGAAATCGCTGATTGCTATTAGGAAGCATCTTCAGATTGAGAGAGGCTCCTCAGCTGAACCTGTCCCCAGAAGTATAGGGGAAAACCTCATGCTATTTGACCACTGAAGTAGTCAAAGCATGCCTGATACTTAGTAGTGGAGCAAGGTATGGAAGCCTGCGCTGCAGCTGTGGTTGCAAGCAGCTACTTCTCAGGAGTCAAAAGTCTCTAGGTTACCCAGGTGGTCCGTGCACAGGAATTATAATAATTACAACATTAAAAATATTAATTCCAAGAAAATACCTGGACCAGAGTTATCCTTTCAGAATAAATCAGCTGATGTTCATAGTTACATAGGCTTCTTACAATCTGTGGGGTGTAGCAACGTGCACTACAAGGCCTGATGCTGACAGGACATCTAGCGGCACGTACAAGTTACTGCCCAGAGAGAGGATCCCACTAGAAAAACACAAGATTGGGTTTTTTTCGTGCTTCCAGATATTTTCCGGTACCAGTCCAGGTTTCTTTGGCTGATGGCGAGATTTCTGTGTTTATTTTATTACCTAAGAGTATAAAAGAAAAAGGGGGAAACGAAACTGTAAGAGGTAACGGGTAACGTACAGTAACATCTGAATCACCTCTGTACGAAGATGTGGCATTCTACATAATCTTGCTAATATAAAGGTCAAGACTATTGATTTTTCTCTGCCTATTCACCCTTGCTTGCATTTTACTACTCGCCTGGGCCAATCCAGTTGTTTATCTGGCTCTAGATAAAGAAACTTGCACAGCTGTTACTGAAAGGGAAAATCAGAATGTTTGAGTTCCAAGAGCTGACAGTACAGGACTCCACACTAAAGGATTATATTTATTTACACTGATGGCTTCCCATAAGGAAGACGCATTGCATAGTCTTTCAAATTTTTTTTTAGCAGTGCGTTAGCCTAAAAGCCATTTTAACTGCCACTATTCACGTTCACTTTGCTTCTTGTGTTACTCTCAGTGTGAGCAACAAAGAAGTCACTGAAGTCAGGCCCAATCTGCTTGTCGTTTCATTTTTAAGTGGGACTACAGCTACCAGTTTCAAATAGTTCAACAGCTGCAAAACTATTCCAGTAAGGAAGCAGAAAGCCCTTTGTTTTGTTACATTTTTTTGGTGGTATTCCAAATTAATACTCTAAACCCAGCTTTAAACAGAAAGGCAGTTTTTCAGTTGTTTGGACTACCTGATGCTCAGACATCTGCTCTCACCGTAGCTCCCACGAAGAAGCTGAAACTCGCTGGCTGATCCACAGCTGAGCTGGAAGCAACAACCCCAAACCTCCCTATGAACTCTGCTGCGTGGCTGAGGGCTGAGGCGGGGAGAGCTCCGGCCTTCACCCGGCGGGCAGAGCAGCTCTGTAGCGCCTCACCCCAAATCAGGGCCTTGCTGGGCACCTCCACACAGGATGTTCTCGGGAAGGCTCAGGGGTTCCCTTTGGCCAGTGTCCCCCTGCGAGAGCAGCCAGGGCCATGGGCAAGGAGGGAGCTGCCACAGGGCCCCGGCCACCGCCACGGCCCTCACTGAGGGGCCCGGGCCAACGCGGGGGCACCGTGGGAGCCAGCCTCCGGGCGGGGGGCAGCCCAGAAGGGCCCTAGAGGGGGCGAAAAGGGCTGGGAAGGCACACAACCCCGGTGACGGGGTACAAACCCCGCTGACAGGAGAGACCCGGCGGCGACAGGGCTGAGGGACGGCCCCGCCCCGGTCACGTGCCCCCGCCGCCCCTTGACCCCGGAAGTGCCGCGGGAAGAGGATGCTGATGCTGGAATAAACATGGCGGCCCGCGGCGCTGGGGCTGTGCTGTCGCGGGCCGCGGTTGTGCTGGGGCTGGTATTGCTCTGGACGGGCCCGGCCGGCGNGCCTGGCCCTGCCCGCCTCCCGCGGCCCGGGGCTCTGCTCCCCTCTCCTCGCCGCCCCTCCAGCTTCGTCCCGCTGCCTCCCCCAGGCAGTTCTCCCTCTTCGCTGCTTTCTGGGCTTTCCCCCTGCACCTCAGCCCGCCCGGGCCCCGCTGTGTTCTGCTTTTCCCGTTACTTCCCCGCGCATCCCCTAGCCCCATCCCTGCCTTTTTGGCCGTGTGTTTCTTCGTCGTGGGGAAACTGTGTGAACGGAGCCTCGGAACTGCAGTGGTTTGAAGGTGCAAGTGCTTCACGTCCTGTTAAAAGCGAGGCAGAAAGCTGTGTGTGATGAGAGAGGGCTGAACGTGGGATGGGGGGAGGTTTCTGAAGGGAGTTTGGGGTTTGTTTTGCTTTTAATCTCCGCCCTACAGTAGTCTTCCTGTCCTGACCACTGGTCTCTCGACTCTAAAAGGCTGAGTGGCTGTCTTATTGGCCTTCCAGATGTAGTTCCTTCATGCTAATCAACTGATCAGTAGAGGCAGAAGAAGATATTGATGCTGACAGCTCTCTATTTTGTTTTTATAGAGTTCTGGTTGTGCTTTGAAAGAGCGTTGTGTTGTTCTATGCCTATATTTGAGGAAAAACTAGTTATTTGGGATGGTTGGTAGGAAGTGGTGCAGATTGTGGCAAAGATCTGCAGCTCCAGAGTGCTGCTATCTGTTGTGTTTAAATTTAAAAGTTAAACAGCTGTGCAGTGGTTATGTGATAGAGGAGCTGTGCATTTGGGGTGATGTTTTTTAAGGGCTTCTGTATAGTTCATGAAGTGCTCTGTAAATCTTCAGAATGAGGTGGTTAATTTTGTTCTTGTTGTCAACAACATGCAATGTTTTGCCAATAGAACCACTGAAGAAGGTAATAAAGTGGTATATGACTAGGACCAGTGTTACTGTGTTCTTGTAGCAGTTTAGGGGGAGTGACAAAACTTTGCAGGAGCTCCCCTTCAGCTTTTGGGATACAGTGGATGCCAGGGGGACATTCATGAGTTATTCGTAGGGAATTTTCCAGACTATGTGGTTGTCTAATGTGCAACCACATGAATATTGTTCTGCTTCAGGAAAAGTAAACTTTTCTCTGAAGCAATAAATTAGGAGGTTTGTGCTCATTACATTATTGTTTTGAGGAATTTGTGACCAACAGCTGAGTGCTGGAAGAATCTCTCCCGGGGTGATACTTTTCCCTTACATAGAAAACTTTCAAACTGGCCTCAAGCAAACGTTCTCAGCGGCAAACATTACGGCTTCTAGTTCCTATTAGGGTGTCTCTTAACTACCTGCATCAATTACTAAACCATGCTTGCTGACTTTTATGATCAAAGTGGGGTATGGTTTTAGTTTTGTAGGTATTTTGTGTGAGTTGCAACATGGACCTACCAAGCACTGTGGAAAGTAGAAGTGCATTAATGCCTTTGTCTACCTCCTATATAAGCACGAGCTTTATTGTTAGAGCACAGTCTCTCCCTTTCTACTTCATCTGCTGCTTTACAGTGTTTATGTAAACGTCAGGCTCCAACAACTGTACCCTTTCACAATGAAATCTCCCTTCTAGTGTTCTTGCCATTTGTTCTTTGCTGGTAAGTGTGCTTTGACGCTGTGCCAAGCTAAAGGCCATAGGTTTATGTGAGTGTTTGCTCTTAGGTTCCCTCAAACAAGCTGTTACTGCTTAAGTTAGAATAGCCTCATTCTTGTATCTTTGTAATTAGTGTGCTAAAGTGAAGCTTTTTTTGTCAGAAAAACAAGCTACAGTCTGAGTAGTTTCCTATTCTGAAAATGACTTCTTTTGTCTTTATAAAAACCTACAAAATTATTTATTTCTCCTGAGTTAGAAAAATTATTTGTTTGAACCTTGCTATTAGGCTAACCTTGTCAAAGGAGACTCTCTTCCTTAGCAGCAGCTGTTATAAGCTTCAATAGTTTAATGGGATATGTTTAAAAAACAAAACAAAAACCGTACAAAAATTGCAGTTACAGGAGGCTGGAAACAATTTTCAGAGGCTTCCAGAAGTAGCTGGTAGTTGGACTGTTTCTCTTGACCTAAATTAAGATTTTTTTTTTCTTAATAGTTGAATTCTATAATATTTAAGCCTTATGTTTTTGCGTAATACAATGGCAAACTGTCTCAGAGAAAGAGCAAGTTAAGTTTAATGCTGGCAAATAGCCGAACTTACCAGTTTCTAGTGATTTACCAAGAGGAACCATCCAGCTGACAAGGCTGTGTTGCAGCTGTGGTGTTGGTTTCCAATTAAAGTGAGTTATCTATGCAATTGACTGGCTTCCAAAAGGGGAAGTAAGACCTCTCCTGTTTTATGATATTGTCAAGATTGCAGTTTCATGTTAAATTATTATTTGGAAGATGTTATTTTTCAGTGGTTGTTTGTAAATACTTGTGGCCTTTTAATGTTGGTAAGTCTTGGGCTTCAATTGCTCAAGTTAAAAATACCTTTCAGAAGAATTCATTTAGTCTTACACAAGTTAGAAGCCTTGCTATTAGTCTCACACAAATAATAAAATTCCTTCCGTGTAAGGGTAAGCACTCTCTGATGAAACTTTCACTGCGTTAATAGTGTGATCCCAATTAGATTTGGAGTAAAATGTTAAAGAATATTTTTCTGCCCATTCTGGGCTACTGGGTCTTGGATACCACTTTCCTGTAATATTATTCAACTGTTGCAGGATCAATTTTTATCCTAAAGGAGTGCATGAAGTGGGGGAGACTTTTATGGAAATAAGCTGAGAACTTGGTTTGACTGTAACCTGTTAATGATGAGTCCCAGATCATCTCTTCTCAAAGGGGTGGACTTAACCCTTAAAAGTATCCTATGTGAATTAAAATCATGTGTATGGTAGGAACTCGGATCCTTAAGTATTCACTTGTATGGGTTCACACCTTTGTTGTAAGCTTACAATTGAATGTTTCTGAAGTCAGCAGTTGAGTGATTATAAATAAAAGCCAAATTCTTCTAACCCATTAAACCTCCTGTGAGAGGTGAGACAATTATTATTAAGCCAGTGTCTTTAAGCTGTTGATATGTGGAGCAGTAGATGCTCTTGGAGCGTGTGCTGTTGCTTGGTGGCAACTGGTGACAGTGTGTGTGGGATCACGTAAAGCTGAAGGATTTGTGAACTAAATCTGTAAACTCTAAGCACTCAAAGCTGATATAAAACCAGGGAGGAAAATGTGTGTGTGTTGTATATTAATTATCTTTTGTTGGCAGAGTAAATAAATTGAACTGAACAGTTTTTGCAAGTACTCTGAATTAAGCAGCTGTCTCTGGTTGCTTTTACAAGGTGCAAAACACCTTGTGGCTGGATGACACTGTATCCCCCCATATACCCCTCTACCTTATCATCCAGACAAATGCTTATCTGTCCAGATGTGGCTAAATACGTATGGTGTGCTATGTAAAGAGCTAGTATTAGTCTTCTATTCTGACTGGGAAATTATATTGAAAGCAGTGTTAGAGGAACCAGGTGGGCTCTTGTTTCAAGCACATTAAGTGACCTAGAACCTGAAGACAGCACAGCTGTAATAGTCTGTTGAACAAAGCGTCTGCTGTGAGCCATGTGTCACTAACTTTTTTTTCCTCTTCTGAGCATTAAGGGAGCCATCTGGTTATTTGCCAGGTTAACTTGATTCTATTAGTGCGATCTTATTACAGCTAGATTACAGGTTAGCTGTGTCAGGATTAGTGTCCTGCTATTACAGTGAGTGATATTTATGCGTCAGGAATGTTTTATGCAGAGATGTCAAAATTAATACAGGAGGTAAAGGAAGAGAGAGAGCTTACTGTATTTCTGCAGTTCTTAGCTCAGTCTTCCAGCATCTTGTCCAGAACAGTTTGTTTGCCTTTAGCAGCTGACTTTTCTGCTTAGAGTATTCTGCAATCTGATTATCTTTTCCTAGAAGAAACAGGAGGAAGAAACAATAATTTTCTTATTTTTAGTGACTTGTAGAAGTGCTTTAGATCTCATTTTAAACTTGCTTTTTAATTTTTGTTGCTCTGTTTCTGCTTTTCTTCCAATTAATGATCTAGTAGGTTTGAGGGTCCAACTGCATACCTGTTTGTTGATTTATGAATGCAAAGTAACAGGGATATGACCTTTCCTCATCTGATGTGGCAACTGTGTGCAATGTTTGCTACTTCTTATGTGACATGCTTCATGACGTCCTTATTTAAAAAAAAAAAAAACAACCCCAAACAACTCACTGTGCATGAACCTTTATCAGCTGAGCAAGGCATGGAAAGGGATCAATTTCTACAGTTTCCTTGCCAGACTGAGAGGAAGTCAGTTATTCTGGAACTAAGACTGGGAGCGGAGGAGGGGATTGGAATTTTCCTGTTAGAGAAACTAATCCAAGTATTTCTGTTTGAACACACACACATCCAGTGTTTGGTATTTATCCTACTTATAAGATGCAAGACCTTGCTAAAAATCATTTGGAGGAATGGGACTACATAAGAAATTTTCTCATCTACACTATATGCATGGCTTTCCAGTGTGTTAGGTGTCTGATTGTCCCAACATTGACCCTGCCTAACATAGAAGATCTGATGGGATGACAATACACTGTGATACTTGTTAAACACTTGGCCAAAACCCAGCTCTCAGTTAGGTAAGATTACTATAGTCAACTAATTCCTCTTCAGTCTGTTGCATTGATAGTAGTTAGCGTTCAAACAATAGTTGTCTTGATTTGTCCACAGTCTTTTTTTTGGTAGCAATATTTTGTTTAATCAGTGATGCCAGATACTTAATTTTTTCCAGACTTTTTTCTTGCATATTTCTCAGTAGTATAGCCAGGTAATTAGCAAAGACACATTTATTTAATGTTCTTGTTGTTCAGGTTATTGGAAGAGTTGGTTGATTCCAGTGAAATAATTAGTTATATCTGAAGGTATCCTAAAGAAATTTGCTCTTGGTATGATCAGATAGATGTTTTGCGTGCATACTTAAGTAAGCGTCGATCTCTGTCACTCAGCTTCCTCTTTGACTGCTGCTGCAGATGATTGTGTATGTGATTTGTAAACTTACTTTCCTTTCTTATAGGATGATGTGAGGCAGAAAGTGCACCTGAATACCTTTGGCTTCTTCAAGGATGGTTTCATGAAAGTCCATGTCAGCAACCTTTCGTTGAAGCCACCTGCGGGATCTGATGAGAATAGCCTATCAGTAAGTTACTTTGAGTCCAATGACTGTATTAAGCTTCCTGTGAAATAGCCCTTGTGCTGGATGCCTTAACTTGTTTGAGGTGTCAGGTCCAAACTGGTGGTGCTGTTGGCTTTGCTCCCCACTGTGAGCCGTTTATGAGGATGTGTATATTGTGAGATTTGTCCTCGAGCGCTATCAATTCTGCCTTAAGGATAAACTTTAACTTATCGGATCCTCTGCTGAACTCGATGCACACATCTATAATTGAATTGCACACCGATATTGAGCATAGGTTTCCTAGGCAGTCCTCTGATGTGAGGTTTTCACATTGTTGTCCTGTTGCATTGCAATGCATCTTGTAATCATTATATCAGTAGGTTGAACAGTGACTGTCTTATTTTAGAGGACTCAACATTACATGTTATATAGCACATTATATTAGTGATTTTAATAGAGACTGAAATACTAGAGTAGAAAACAGACCTGTGTTCTTACTCTTCTGCGCAGTTCGACCTCTTTATTACTAAAAGTGTTAAATGTTTTCCTCAAGCAAAAACATCTGGAAAAATACTGAAATAAGTTAAAAGGTTCAGGGGCAGAAGGTACTCTAGATCAGTTTGGGTTTGAATCAGTATATATTTTATTCTTGGTGGATGTGGATGAAGCAGCATGTTTATTAGATTAGAATATTTTTTTGCTGTCTGATTAGGTAATGAGAAAAGCTAACCTACGTTTAAGGCAGAATCCAGGTATTTATTTAGAGAGCAGTATCTTTGACTCTTTCAGTGGTGGTTTAGCTTCTGGTACTAGGGGAGCCTGAGCTGTTTTAATTGGACAGATTCTTCTCAATTGTCTCATAGGTGGGGTTCAGTCTGGATCGAACAAGGAATGATGGGTTCTCCACTTACCTGGTAAGTAAGAGATGTGAACTTACTTTTCTAAGCTGGGGACATCTNGGGGGGCGCGCGCCTTTAGGCATGGGTAGGTTGTTAAGGATAATTCAATTTTACAACTTGCTGGACTAAGAATAGTAACCTCTTCCTGGGGGCGGAATGTGTCACATTTCTTATAAACAGGAGGGCACTTCAAAGATGTTTTCCTTACACTACCAGGATGAAGAAATGGATTACTGTATCTTGAAAAAGAAACCAGAGCAAGATGTCTCTGTTGTAATCTTACTTCTGGACTTCAAAACTGAAGTGTGAGTAAATAGCGTACACTACATTTTAAAGTTATTTCTCTAGTTGAAGCTAACGTAACCCTTGTGAAAATTCTTTAAGGCC
>WAAD01026996.1:13437-25043 GCA_013389945.1 Fregata magnificens | reverse complement strand
ACAACCTACTTTAAACAGAGCATTTGAAAGAAATGTACAAACTGTTGTCCTAATAGCAAAATACTCAGTGGCCATGAAATGCAAACACTAACCTGACTGCTTATTTGCTATAATATACATAGTTATTTTATCTGCTAGCTAGCTCCAGAAGAGGAAAGCGACCTCATCATGAGATTCGGTCATAGAATCATAGAAATTAAAACTGTGAATGAATAATGAGACCATCTAAGCTCTCTCATTCCAAAGCTAGATTACTTCCCAGTGCATATCTTCAATAATGCAGCTAAACTTTTTCATACTTCCCAGATAATAAAACTGACGTTTTTCAAGTGGCTTTGCTGTCTAATAGATTCTAGCCTCAGTTTAAATTTTCCTGTGATTTATTTCTTCTTTCTTATGAATATGTACCCTAAAATCCCTTAAAGGGATTTCCCTTCTACATATGTGAAAACTGTTACCATGTTGCTCTTACTCACTGTTTAATCAAACTAGATGTATTCAGCTTCAAAATTAGTCCCAGATGATTTTTCCCATTGATCAAAGTGGATTATCTCTTCTAGAGCTGGCTTAAAAACCTGAAAGTTTTACACAAATTTTTCTTCAGTAAATTTGCCACTTGTTTCCCTATGAAAAACACTTATCCAGGTTAGTAGTGACTGAAATTCATTATCATATAATGGCAGCTGGTATTATTACAGATTTCTTTCCCCTGTGGCATATGTTTTCAATACTGCTATTTATGATACAGCTCGAATGCGTTAACAGATAGTCAAAATCACGCAGCAAGCATGCAAGGTTCTGAGCCAGACGCAAATTTAAGATAAAGAAAGCATTTCAGTGTCAGTGCCATGATTCAAATGTTCTTTTCTCAGCCAAGACGGACTCATAACTAGCATATTTTGTTATCATGCCTTTAAAAGATGTGTTTTTGTCTCACTCCAACTCTATCAAAAATCTTTCTTAGTGGAATTTTCAAAGTACTTATATGAATTAGGAATACAAGTTCCATTAATTTTCCATTAAAACCTATTTTGTTTCTGAAAGACAATTTGTTTTGGATATTTACATACTTTTTTAAATTAGCACTTATACATATTGCATTATTGATCCATCTGACTCGTTGTCTGTCAGTCCCCCCACTCCTCATGACTTCCAAAACTGTTGGCCAATTTCAGCCAAAGATAAGAATGAGGTCAAAGCCTTAAAGAGAAATCTCACAAGTTTCATTGAATTTGGTGGCGGGATAGAGGACACAGAGCCAGATTGATGTCCCACTAGGAATAAAGCATCAGTCACAGCTCAGCAGTTATATTTTTTGATTGACCTTTTGCTATCGAGCCAGCAGGTATTCTGCCAGCATGTCAGTGCAAAAGTAGCTCTGAACTACTGAGAGTATGTAATGTTTTCTGCACAGCTGATATCTGCAGACATGAAAGACAGCTGAGGGGACTGGAAAGGGAAGTCTAATGGAGTTGGGCATAAAGCTCAGCATAAATAGACAAAGCTGCTGCAATGGAGCAAAGGAAGGGATGTAAGAATATGAAAAACAAATCCTCAAAATATCACTTCATTAGCTCTGCTGTTCTCAGAACAATTTGTTTTATTATTTCTATTAAGACAACAGAAACCAAAGCACAACCGAGGAACCATGACAATAAAATGACTCCTTATTACAATGAATTTTGAACACCAACAGGAACAGAAAATAAGCTCAGTACCTAAAATAAAATGCATTCTCTTTTTAGATTGTATAGATTGAACACAGCCAGCTAAATGATCACACTATAGAATTTTGCAGAGGAGCTTGAAGGGGATACACAGCTACATGATATTGCAGTTAGTGTGATAGCATCTGACTCCATCTCAGCACCTTGCTGCACTCAGCACAATGCCTGCACATGGAGAAAACAAATATTTTCCACTTCCAATGTGATCTTGTTTTCACCCATCTTCTTTTATGTCTCCTCCATTTATACATAAGGCTAATTCCAGGGGCTGAAGAGGAAAACCTCATTCACAGCAAACACCTAAAAAAGCCCACTACTGTTAAGCCAGTTCCCTGTAACAGCTATTCTGGTGACAAATTTGTTAGTTTTTTAGTGGCATAGGGATAAGATGACTGTGTGATGGACCCCAGAGTAGTCCCAGTAGTATTCTGTCAACTTGCTGTCAGTTTTCACTCCTTCTCATGCCACCACTGTCAAGCTTGTAAAACCGGATGCTATGTTACTGATGCAGTGAGATCAAGTTGCATTGATATGGCAGAGGTAGATTTGTGAGTAATTAGAGAACATTGGACTGCTGGGCTCCTGGCTAGTACTATCTTGGGCAGTAAATTTATCTCAGAGCAGAACTAAAAAAACAATTGGTTTGGCTGGTTGTTTGGTTGGTTGGTTTGAAAGAAAAAGGAAAAAAAGGAAAAGGAAAAGGAAAAATGGCAAAAGAAAAGAGAAAAAAAGAAAAAAGAGGGAAAAGGAAAAGGAAAAAAGGAAAAGGAAAAGGAAAAGGAAAAGGAAAAGGAAAAGGAAAAGGAAAAGGAAAAGGAGTTTGTTTCAGTCCAGAAAATAGAAAAGGAAAACTTAAAAGTTTTAGAAATAAGACCCCTTAAAAGCCCCCAGGAGTTCATACTACACATTGTTGTCTTTTTTAAAAATAGTAAGACATAATACAATCACTCAGTCAAGAAAATATTTTGAGAGATCCTTTTCAAAACTTTTTTTTTAAATTTTCAATAGGTATGGAAAAATGTATCTAAACACCAAAAAATGATAAATCAAGCATCATCCCTCTCCCGCCTAAATGTCATGAGATTGCTTAGAAACAAGTGATTTTCAGAAAACAGCATAATTTCAATCTCTACTTATGCTTTCTGGGAGTTTGGGAAACGTTTTTACTAGTAAACTAGAAACTTCCTTATTTTTTGATGTGAGAGTCCTACTCTGTAAAGAGCAGGGAGCTGTTTTTTATGAGACTAGGGACCAGAATTGCAGCCACCACCAAGTATCCCTCAGGCTTGTGGTGAGGTTGTGAGAAATCCATTCTTGGGAATCTTTCACTGATGTATTCGTTTACATATATCTCATCAGCTTCCCTTTGTCCTCTCTGTTTTGAGGGTATCAATAATGCAGTAGGATCCTATACCAGCAAGACATTATTCCTAATCTAGAAGGTTACGAAAGTCAACGGTAGGGGACCAGCCTCCTCCTAATCTCCTCCAACCATTGTTGCAATGTACTCTGTGAGCACTAAACAGTGCCTTTTCCCGAAAACTGGGGGTCTAGGCAGACCTTCCTCCCCTTCAGCCATGGGGTAACAGCACGGGCGGCATAGGTGTGGGCTGGTACACAGTCTTGTCCTTACCTGATAGAGAGGAAACATTTTATCCATTTTATGTCACTTCACTGTTATTCGGAAAGAGAAGAAATGGCAGGCTAGTTTCAGATAGTATTGAAAAATCAGCACTGTACAACCTTATTCAAAGTACTTCCCTTAAAAACTTCCCGGGAATAAGAATGCTCCACATTCAACAGAAAATAGCTGCAGCTTGGTCATAACTGAGGAAACGCAGCAGAGAACTGTTTGCAATATAGCAAAAGATCCCCTTTTTTCACCTTTCATGACTCCTTCCTTTTGTGCTCTGGAGGTTCTTAATGAAAAATGTGCACTCAAAAGATACATATGAGCTCTTTACAGTCTAGCATGAGCAAAAAAGCAGCTATTCATAGAGGCAAATGCCCAGCAGCTTATTTGAAATACTGTTCCTGCTGATAGCAGAGCAGCATTTGGAGCAGGAAGTTTGTGTTTTGGACAAAGCATTTTTTACAGTTACTATGTGATATGACAAGAAGAGAATACAAAGAAAAGCAATGAGAAGAAGGCAAGGACAGAGCCGATGTGGTTTCATCAGAATTACTGTAATTACAAAAGTTTTCAGCAGTACCACATACGTGGGCGCACAGTTCTTTATTGAGTACTTGAAATATATCGCCTGCACCCCTGAGAACACTGACAGCAAATTCAATACTGGCAGGAAGGTGTGGGGACCTGATGCCGTTGCTAGTCAGGCTTGTGATGCTCCCCGATCATCACGGTTTCTTCCTCTGCTCTTATGCATCGTGTTCCAAATCCCTAAGTGGATTCAAACCACCCAAGTCACTTTCAGGAATGCATCTACAGCAAAACAATTAGATCCCAGCAACAGTTTTGTTGGCTTCAGAAGACTTAAAGCTGGGTAGGTGTTTTACTGCTCTCTGGATCCAGACCCAGTTCTCATATTCAGGCTTAAAGATGCCGCAAAACATTTCCAGAGAACACTTCTCTGTCTTTTTTAAATGTGTTTAGCCAAAGAAACATAATTAAGAAAGCATGTTTGGACTTCACTTAGTTCTTTACTAGATTTCCAGGAAAAGCAAGCAAAAGAATTTTTCCAAGTCATCCAGAGCAATAGAGCCAGGGGAGACCACATTATGACATTCTCTCGATACTGCCCATAAAACTCCCAAAAAGGGGCAACTCCATTCACTAAAATGTTGTTCTTTCTTGCTTACAGAAGCATTTGTTTAAGGGTAATGGAAAGCGTTTCACTGGTGTGGCTTTATTTGCTTTCTGTTTTTTTAAATAAGGGACACAGCTTTCCTGTCTCAGGTGTGTTGAATTGTCACAGCAGCTAAGAGAGGAGTCATCCTTGTCGTCAACTCACTTGATTCTCTCTTTGGCAAGTCCTACAATAAGCTAGTAACATGTCAACTCACTAATGCACCATGGAATAATTTTTTTAAAATAAGTTCTGGGGGTTTTTCCTCTGTCCAAGCACTGAGGGTCTTGTATGTTGTTTTCATTAATGTAGCTACTTATGCCATGAAATACCACTGAAATCAATGGGACTATTTATGGAGTCATTTGCTATTCAAAGGGCTTGATTCTCTGATTATTTATTCTGGGTTTTCACTACTGTTACTCTGCTTACTTGAACAGAGTTACTTCTATTTTAGCTGATGCAAAAGAGACTACAGTCAAAGGTGACAGAGTCTGGCACTAAATCACTTTGTAAATAGTTTCTTCAAAATAAAGAAAAATAATATCTTTGGATAGTGCAAATCACAGTTTAACAAAAAGCCCAATCCGGATTTTGCATGTTCAGTGGGATATTCCAAACAAAAATGAATGCTCAAAGGTAGCATTATTTTTGAAGCTTGAACACTCACTACGGGCTTGACAAATAGCATCTGTCTAGAATTAAATCTTGCCTCGCTGATGTCATTAGGAGATCTTAAACAGAGATCGGATTTCATTCTGGGGAAACAGGCTTACAAAGGCTTTTGTTAACAAAGTTCTTCATTTCATAATGCAGAAGTGCCCAACTTATGGGCCATTCCAGCATATTTCAATTATTTAATTGAGCCCACAATCTATTTCCAGCTACCTCCTTTCCCAAGCACCTCAAAGATGTGGACGGAGACCAAGCCGCAGGTGAGATGGATAATCCTGATAGTTGCAACCTCCTATTTCACAGCCATCCTGACAATTTGGTCCTGTGCCCAAAACACAGGCATCCTGATTCCCTGACAGGTACAAAACTCTTCCCCTTGCAGGGTGGGGTTCAAAAGCTCCCCTTTTTGACATTTCCAAGGCAGGCAGGGAGCAAGAAACGATCTACAACTGCCTGTGTATGAGCTATTGCAGGAAACAAAAAGGCTTCTAAGAAGCACCAGACTTATTGTGCCTGCTTTGTACAGGCTCTGTGTAAATGTGTGCATACTTTCAGATTTTATGCGCATGTGAAGATCAGCTGTCCCAGGCGTGCATGGTGGGTGGCATGCTGTGGCAGGAAGAATGGGCTCCACAGTCGTAATTGGTAAGCTTCTGATGAGCTGACTGAGCACAGTACACATCATGTAGCACTTTTCACATTGCCAAGTTAACAGCTATCACCAGAGGTAGAATTTAAACTGCTGGAATAAACAAAGTCAAGGGGAAGTATCTTGCTGAAATGTCACCTCCCACAGAGCTTGTGGAAAGCCATTACTATTGTAAAGATGCATATATGGGATTTCAAAATGTATATTATGCCTTAAAAGATACACTTCAAGAACGCAAAACATACAGCAAGGGCAAACAATTATCTTTCCCAGAGTTTAAATAAGATTGCCATTTTTTATATGTTGGTAACTTTCTGGTAGCTTTCAGGTGGTTTATTATTATACAAAGTAATCTAACTCAGCTAAAATAGTTCACTTGAGGAAAAAAAAAAAGTAATTTGTAGTTATAAACTTTATAGAGGTTTAACTTGTCTGCCTTACTTTGTCTGAAAGATAGGGCTATAATCTCAGACAGCTACCAGGAGAATTAACTGGCTCACAAATTGGAAGCACTTTATCTAAGTGCCAAGTATACTATTGTCAGAGGTAAAGCTGCTCTACCTGTAACCCTGCGCCAAAGTAGCCCCAGAACTGTGCATCTCAAGAACAAGTACCTTCCTCCTTCATTCTGTCCTTTCTTTCAGGACTGTAAACATAAAGATACCTCCAGCTACCATGTTTTTCTTATGGCCTGTCTTTCCTGAGAGAACAGAGGACCCCTCCAGCGATCCCAGCTGGAGGGAAGAGCCAGAAACCAAGCAGCCTGTGCAACATCAGCCTTGTAGGTTCCCTGGGGGGGTGCCTGATGCTCAAGTCCTGAGCAGGCTGTGCTGCGGCAGGGAGGGCTGTGCTGCACGGAGGGATCTGCAGGGCTGGGATGATGGCCCAGCTGAGTGCTGAGTTTCATCTTTGGCCCTTTTCCCTGTCTTTCAGCGCCAGGGCACAAGGCTAGGGCCCTGAAGCACACTGACAGCAGCAGGTACCACTTGGTGCTGGTGGGACCTTGTCTGGGGGGCAGCCCCAACCACAGAACAGGGAGGAAGATGTTGAAGGCTCTGAATCCAGCTAATACTGTCTGATTTATTTGCTTATGGGCACCGAACAAAGACTGGGTAGCTAGGGAAAAGGGCAGCAGACTCGAGACTACATGTTTCACAGAGGGCTTATAGGCCGACGCAAAAGCCTCATTTCCAGAAATAAGAGCTGTAAGGATTGATGAGGTGCCCTGCCCTCTCCAGGATTTTTTTGCTCTTGCCCTGGCAGGTCCAGCAGCGAGGTGCCTTGGTCCATAAGAAGTGTCAGCTTTACCTTTGGAGCGGCTAGAAGGGGTGGGAATGAGTGAAGAAAGGGCTGGTTGCAGAAGCGCGGGTTGCTGGTNCGCGGCGGCCCCGTGGCGGGGAGGCGCCGGCTGCTCGGCGGGAGCGGGACAAACTGAGCCGTCACGCAACTCCTGCAGAGCCTTTGCTGACGACCGTGGCCGTGCCAGGAGTCATTTATTTTCTTGCCCGTTGCTAGCACGGCTCACCCAACCTGTGGCACTGTTGCACACAGTCGCTGGCGATAAAATAAATACCTGGAATATGGGAAACGAAGCAATTCAAAGAAGACCAAGAGCCGGCAATAGGGAAGTGTTACCTTGGTATCGAGCACTATTCTACTTGAAATCCTTGACACACACGGGAGAATTGTACCTTTTTTTAATTCTCCTCTTCCCCGCCCTTTCCTGTCCCCCTCGCTGAGGTGACCCTGATGTATGCGATGTACGCGATGTATGCACTGTGTGCATGTGAAAGCTTGTCACCACGACTGCGAAATCCCAGAGCGGCGTGTATTTCCCTGGCCCTAGCATCGTTCCCCCCCCGTTGCACTGGGGGCTGGGGGGGTGCAGCCGAAGTGCTGCTAACAAATTAGAGAAGCTGACAAGCCTCAAAAAGGACAAAGGCAGGGCAGGAGGGGTTAAAGCAGCCCTCAGACCTGCACCGAGGAGGAGAAGCGATACCCAGCAACCCGGGCAGAGAGGGAGGAAAGGGGAGCCCGCAGGTCAGGGGCAGAGCAGGGGTACCGGGGCCGTACCCTCGAGAAACCCGCCCGGGTTCCTGCCCTCCTGGCTGCTTTGCTTTTTGTTTGTTCTTCATTCCCGATTTGAAGGGGGGGGGGGGGGGGGGGTTTTTTTTTTTGAGGGNGGGGGGGGGGGGGGGGAAGCATTTTTTTATGAAGGGGGCAGACAAGTAAATGATTATTTTGCTTTTTGCTTGACTTGAGAGCTAGAGACTAATCTATTTAGTCCTTTCGTTGGTTTGAATTAATGTCAGGAGGAAGAAACGCACCCGGGAAAATTAGACAGGAGAAGGATCGCCTTTTGCTAAAAACGTATTTTCGTTACTTTAATTTATTTGTGCTTATTTTTCCCACGTCGTTTCTCCGATTGTAAGGAAATATACCAAGGGTGAAATAAACGCTTCGACAAAGCAAATAACTGTTATTACTTCTACCCGTCCATAAATATGGTTTAAAAATAATAACTGATCACATTACTTTTCATTTCCCTGCTTCCGCTTACTGAAGGACACCGTGCAACGAAAACCGCCAAGAGCCTTAAAGAAGCGAAGGGTGCTTCGGAGCGAGGGTGGCCCCGCTCCCAGGCGACGGTCCCGCCGGACGGATGTGATACAAGCCCTCTTCCCCGCAGGAGAGCTGGGGAGCGCTCTCTGAGGAGCGTGCCAACGAAGCAGCTGACTTAAAAAAGGGGGGCTGGGGATGCGCTCCCTCGGCTGATGGCGAGGTTTGAGCTCTCGCCTAGGGGCGCGGGGGCGGTCCCCCCGGCCTCCGGGACCCCGCTTTTTCCCCCACAGCCCAGGGTTCAGGCGCCGCTTGGCAAGGGAGCGGCAGGCGGGGCGGCGGTGGGTCTTGGAGGAGNGCCGGCAGGGGTTGCCCGCCCTCGCCGGGAGCCGGGCAGCCAAGGCGAGATATATGGGAATGCGCCGATGTATTCCCTTAGGGACACCTCCTGTGGCGGCCCCGGTGTGTTTTAGCCTCCTCCTCTCCCAAGGAGTCGAGGGCAAGGATCTGCTTCGTAATGGCCCTGGTAAGATCAAGCGTGCTGGCAGGCTCCTAACAACCCTCCCGAGAGGGAAGCTGACATGACGGCTGGGATGTGACATCCCGCGGACACCTTCCCCCTTGCAAGAGGCCGGTACTCTCGCTTTCCTCCCCTCCGCGGCCGCGGCGCTAGGTTGCCGAAGCGGGTTATCATCTGGGGAATTAGGCAGTCAATCCTACCCACTTCTGCGGGAATCAGGGAAACACAAGGAACGTCCAAAAAAAAAAAAAGAAAAGAAAAGAAAAAAGAAGGAAATTACAGGTCTCAAGTTTTCCTTAGTTTATCTGCCAAGGCTTCCAAGCAGGGGGGAAAAGGAGCCTTTGGCTTTTTGCTGAAGGAATCTCTCTGCATTCCCGACCAGAACAAGGTCTCTACACCGCCAAGCACCTCTCTTTCGAGTGTGTTCACATTAGGTATGACGATCATAATAGTAACAACAACCCCGAGAATTATGAGACAAGAGCACGTTTGACAGTGTTTGAGAAATTCAAATACAGCTGCATCGGCTTTGTCTCTGGTTCAGTCACATTTATTTCCCCAAGCTAGGCAGACAGCCTGAGTGAAGCATGACAATGAGTTTTGTAAATAGCAAATGGAAGGGTTTGCTGGGTTGTTGGGTTTGTGGGCTTTTTTTTTTCCTTCCTCCCCTCCCTGTTTGATTTTACTCGCAATCCAAATAACCTTCCTCAGTGAATGTTTCAAACAAGAGAATGGGAGCGGGGGGGACGAGGGGTGCTCATAATTGCAGGTTCCCTTTGGAGCTGGAATTAAAACGCTGACGGCGTGTGTTGCAGAGGAAAGGTGCAGAGGCAGCCTCCGCTCTGACTGCAGGACGGCTGTGTTGTTACTGCCATCGCGTTTATTTACAGCCAAGCACTTGAAAGCAAACGCCGCTTCAAAAGCGGGAAAGTTGTGGGCCCTACTCTCTATGCCCGAGGCGCCAGGGTCCCCCTGGCAGGAGAGGGACCCCCGGCGGGAGAGGGACCCGGGCCCGGGGCCCTGCTCCCCCCGCTGGGACGAAGCAGCCCTGCTCCGCAGTCGCGCAGGGAGCGCCCCGGGCGCGGTGCTGCCTCTGGGCGATTCCACGTTGGCACCTTCCCGATTGAGACCTGCGCGTCCCGAAGGCTGGAGACGGCTTAAGAAGGTCTTAGTCAGTAGAGCAAAGAGGTGAACATTAAGACAGCTCGTTTCGATCGGTTACTCTTGTCAGGTTCAAGTGTCCTGTGCTTGGAACTGCGCACAGACCCGTACCCCAGCGAAGGCGCTGAGGGGGGGTGAAACGAATCATTTCTTTTTCTTGCACCAGAATCCTCTCCCTTATGCAGGTCAGGTCGCCACTCCTACGGACCTCTCCTGCTTTCGCTGGGCGAGAAATATATTCCTTCCTTTTATCAAGCTCTTACTCTCACCCTCCCCCTTCCATTGTCTCAGGGGAAAAAAAAAAAAAAAAAAAAAAAAAAAAAAGCACGCTTGCTCTGCACAGACGAGTTAAAATACATTTGCAAAAGCGTCTGCAGCTCTTCAAAACTTTCCCTGCTTCCTTATCAAAGCCACCTTCCCGGTGGGAGAGTCGGGGGAGCTTGTTTGTTTGTTTTGGGTTGGCTCGAAACTCTCAGTCTGTCGCTTGTTACTGCCTAGCGTGCTCGTCTCCTCACGGCCGGCTTCCCCGGGCGATGCCGTGGTCCTGGCAGCGGGATCCCAGCCGCTGAGCATTTCACCTGATGCACGAATAACCCCCAAAGTTTCCCGCAGAGACTATTGTGCTTTGCTAAGTTTGGCTGGGCATACCAGTAACTATTTTTCTTGGCCTCTTTCTAGCCTCCGCGGCTTCAGTGAAAGCCCTTTCTTGTGGCTGCCATTGCAGCCCCTGTTCCTGAGGGAGGGCAGGAGACGGACGCCGGAATCCTTAACTTTTCCTGGGAGGGCAGGAGGGAGGAACGAAGGGAAAGCGTTGTCGCTTCGGGAAGCCCCTCACGCTGCAGGAGAAGCCTGTCCCTGCTCTCCGCAAGGCAAGGAACGAGATTGTAATACTAGAATACAAAACATGTGTTTTGTTTTCCATTAAGTCGATAGACCAGACAAGGTCTGCCCGGGGGGGAAAGATGACTTGTGCTGTTAATGAGAGCTGACACTAAGATTTAAATAGTAAGGGCTCGTTTCGCCAGCGGCGTCTCAACAATATTGCTTTTTTCTTCTTCTTCTTCTTCTTCGCAGCTCCGGGAGGTGCCCACGCTCGCTCGGGCCGTGCGCGCAGGGAGAGTGCCGGCCCACGGGGACACCGCGGAGGGGAAGGTGGAAGGGACCGCCACTCCTGCCGTTCTGCTTTGTTTTCATGGAGGTCTTTGGGGGCGAAGACGAAAGCGTTTACATCTTTTTTTTTTCCTTGTCTCTCAGTGCCCCGTGTGCGTAAACAGGCAAAAACGACGCCTCGAAGAGGGAGCACGCGTCTCGTACCGATACCTACGCGGCACCGAAAACTTTGGGGCGTTTGGGGGCCGCGGGGGAACGCAACGGTGCCTGATCCTTAGAAAACCAACGGGAAACCGCGTGCCGAGGGGCGGAGGGGTGCGAGGTGCGTTCCCCCGCTCTCGGGCGGGCAGAGCAAGTAGCGCCTCTCCCTCCCCGGGCTGGCTGCCTCCCGCCGCACC
>WAAD01026991.1:54843-100942 GCA_013389945.1 Fregata magnificens | reverse complement strand
GGAGACTCTCCCTGACTCTCTTTTTGCTGTTAATGTATTTGAAAAAACATTTTTTATTATCTCTTACAGCAGCGGCCAGATTGAGCTCTAGCTGGGCTTTTGCCTTCCTGATTTCCTCTCTGCACGACCTAACGAGCTCCCTGTACTCTTCTTGAGTATCTTGCCCCTTCTTTCACAAGTGGTAAACTCTCCTTTTATTCCTGAGCCCCAGCAAAAGCTCCCTGTTCAGCCAGGCCGGTCGTCTTCCCCGCCGGTTCGTCTCATGGCACATGGGGACAGCCTGCGCCTGCACCTTTAAGACCTCCCTCTTGAAGAGTGCCCAGCCTTCCTGGACCCCTTTGCCCTTCAGGACTGCCTCCCAAGGGACTCTCTCTACCAGCATCCTGAACAGGGCAAAGTCTGCCCTCCGGAAGTCCATGGTGGCGGTTTTGCTGACCCCCCTCCTCACTCCACCAATAATCAAGAACTCTATCGTGTCATGGTCGCTAATGGTCACTAATGATAGAAAGTACATTATTTCATCATAAAACAGGTATCTTTCAACTTCCTTACCTCATCATTACACATACAGCCACTCTCTTAAGAAAGGCCAAACAGAGGGAGAAGGGCTCCAAGGGAACGGACAGGATTTTTTTTTTTTCCTTAGGATTTTTTTATTCCAGCTAAACTGCAAAGAGCTGCTGGGCCTCAGTTTGGTTTCTGTTCCCTCTCTCTCTAGCCTCAGCAAGCTCCTTGCTGGTTTGTGCTTTGAAAAGTCCTTCTTCCAAGCATCTGCCACTTTCCAGGATGACTGCGGAGTCCCTGTGTAAGACACTGTGCCCCTGACTAATCCCATGCCGCCGTTTGTCCCCATTCTGGACCAATATGTTCTTCAGCTCTATGTTGCACCAAGGAGAATATAAACCTTCAGAAGATAAAGATTAATGTACCTTTAATTGTGTCAAACAGCGTGCAGACAGCGCTAAACTCTCTGTTGACCTTGTCTGTTCTCACGACTGCCACCGCTCCTTCCTCCTGCCTGGCCTTTCTCGGCTTCTCCTATCTGCTGTGTCCCCAGAGGCATCTTCAGTCTCGTGGTGACTCAAAGCTTTCATGGTCCCATTCCTCCCATCCTCCTCCTCGCCCTCCCGGCCAAACACAGCCCAGTCTCCTCTGCCTTCACAAGGGCATGAGTGTTAGAGTAGCTTTCTGGGGAGCCATGCACATGTGCTCACAAATATCAGCAAAGCCAAGAGAAGAGGCATCTCTAAAACAACCCTGGAGAGTTTAAAAGTAGGTCAGGCAGCGCCTGGTCACTGGGATTACTGGGCAGCAGAGTTCAGATCTGTGCCCAGAGCTGCCACAGCCAGCAAGCAGTGGGGGGATTGCTGTTGGAAGTGTGTTTGGACCAGTAGAGGGAATGCAGCATCCATGGGGGCGTTGGGCCATTTAATCAGCTACTTTAAATTGGCTGACCTGAATGCCAGGTTATACCTGGGCACATGTGCATAACACTACAGACTGTAGACCGGTGCTAGGTGTGTTTCCGCAAAGGGCATGATCCTGACCCTATGGAAATCAGATGGAGGGTTGTCATCAACTGCAGCTGGAGCAGAGCTGTACCCTTTGTCTCTACAATTATTTCAGGTCTACTTCATACTGATTTTAACTATAAAAATCCCCCTAGGAGCGCTCCTTGTTTACAAAATTGCCTCCTGCTCTGACTGAAACGTTCGTATCTCAGTTGTTAGCCACAATAATGAGTTGACAATTTCCTCCAATTGGCACATTTCATTCAAGACATATTACTGTAACTACAGCTGCCTAAGATGTACAAAATCAGGTTCAGCAAAAGTGCTGTTTACTGACACGTGAACAGAAAAGCCTGGAAGTTCACTGCTGTTTTCTTGCCTTTTGACTGGGACTGATGTTTCCTAGGCAGGTGGAGAAAGAAAATCTTTAAATATACAGGAGGAAGCAATCTTATGGGGTCTCTGGTGTGAGTTTCTGCTTGTGTTTCCAGCGCAGCTTCAGAAGCAGTTTCAGCAGCTGTCGCAGCCCCATGTGAGATGGCTCACAACCCTTGCAGACCTCTCCTAGTTCAGAGGAATGCTGGATCCCCAGCAGAACAGGAGAGACCGCTTCACCGTGAAAGAAAAGGAACGAAATCACTTGACTCCATTTCATCTTCCCAAAGGGTCGGGGAAGGTGAAAGGGGAAGGGGGCGAGAACTCCAGCTGCAGTGGTTTAAACCTATTTTAATAATGTCTCACGGCCTTGCGGTGTACATGAAAGACAATGGGCGGGTACAAATAATAGTGTTTGGTTTGCCATTACAGTGATAAATAACTTTAAATAGCTCTTTAGAGCAATGTTTAAGGCCTTCCTTTCCCTCTTTTTTTTTTTTTTTTTTTGGTGGCAGATGGTGTAAAATCCCTGGGCTCTTTGGACCTTGACCTCCTGCAGATGTTGGGATGGGACAAAATGGTCCTCAGGATGGTAGAGAGGGGAAGAAAATGAAAACCCTTCTAATGCACCGTATCAGGGCTAGCAGTGGGGTGGACCACTAACTGCTTTTTTATTACTGTCACTTACCAGCCCCGATTCTTCTGTACTTAAAGAGTTATGTCAGCAATTGTGAGGCAGCTGAAAGGGAGAGTGGATGCATGTGGTGGTGAAGTATTATTGGAAATCAGACCAATAGAAGATGAATGAAAGATTATGAGAGGGGCAAACTACCATAGTTAGCAATGCTGCAACAAACTAGACATTGATATATTGTCCTCTTGGAGATATCCTGACAGCCTATTATAGTTCCCTTAATGAGGTTGTCATGCATTTCTCTTTTTGTAGCTATTAAAATCTTGTCTACATCTGCTGAGGTTTGCTTCAGAGAGGTGGAGGAGGGGACCCTTGATGTTTTGCAGTCTGCCCTTGTTTAGTAGCCAGGGTCATAGCTAGCCTAGTAGCAGAGGGGGATATTTAAGTTTGTCCAAAATGCAAAGTTCAGTGGATTTTCAAAGGAAAATAACCTCCATGGCAAAAGAAACATTTCCATGGTTGTGTCCTCACAGTGAGCTGAAGGCATGATGGATGTTAATATGACTAATGGGAACTTTCTACAGCCATTCCCAGATCTACGCAGATGGTGAGATAATGTGGTATGTGGGTCTCATTAAATATAAAAATCCTGCACATCACCTCTGAATTACAATGTTAGCAAGCTGCACTGCTAAGTATACTAGCAAGGGTAATCTGACTGTCTCCAAAATAAGGAATGAAAAGACTCACTTGAGGATTTTCTTCAAAATAATCAATGATTCCCATGAGTAATATGCATGAAGATAGGTGGATAGGTAAGTAGACATGGCAGATGTATGAGCACCATGTGAGTACTAGGAAGGAAAATTTCCACTGCTTGAACAGGTCTCTTCCACAAGGAAGGTAAATAGGGTTTGGAACATGAACCGCTCTAAGACACTGACTGTTTTTCCTTTGGCTCTTTGGGTCTAACTTTGGATCTAACTTCTGACTGTCCCAGAAGAGTGTGATGTAGTTCATGAGGGCTCCAAACAGAGTTTTAACTCAGACTTCTTGCATGCATTTTGCTAATCCAGTTTTCTGATACAAGGTCAGTCTCGACAAGTGAATAGGGGAAGGGTATCCATGGCTGATACATGCAACTGGGGAATCTCCAAGGGCTGGGGAACTCGTCTGCATCTGAATAAGGCTGGTTTAGGGCCACCAGCTTCCAGTTGCAGGGCAAAAAGCAATCATTCCTTCTTGCATGCTCTGAGCCTTGATATTTAACATTTAAGGACTTTCAGATGCATTTTGAATGAAACCTCTTTGTCCCATAAACATTTTCTGCTAAAACATGACATACAAGGAAAATTAATACATCAAATCAGATGCACCAAGTTAATTTCCTGCAATTAGAAATGATACAGTTGGATAATTGGTCCGCAGGGCCAGCTGATTTATTCCAAAGCCTCTTGGAAAATGTTCTAATACATCCAGTTTGTACATCTTTATTGTAGTTTAATAAACAGAAAGCACATGGCTATGTGCTGTAAACGGAAACCAGAAAGCCAGCATGTGAAATCATTTGGGATTTGGTGTCTAAGTCATCATTAAACTAGGATTTGCAATGAATATGTCAGATGTCTTAACACTGCTCCACAAACAGTATAGAAAACAAGCTCCCCCTGTTCTAATGAGGCAGAGCAAAATGAGTGAATACATTTTGATACACAATGCATCAGTGTCTGGTTTGTTTTAGTGAAACAGTAACCTCTCTCCCTTTTTCTGGGTAAATGCAGTACAATAGACTAACGCCATATGAATCTATTATGTCTTATAGGGCTTTTATCGGGAGTATGACTGTTTAACCAGGCAGTGACACGAGAAGAATTACTATCCAACACTCCAGCTGAAAGTAGAGATTTTATTGATTCACCGCACTGGCCTGCCATTTTAGCTTTGATTGAGAGCCTTTCATGAATCCAAAAAGGTAACACTCCTTCACTGAAAACAACAGCAGGCGGTCCAGCCTGGACTTAAACCATCTGCCAGTTTAAAAGAAAGATGAAGGTGTTTCCCAAAGTATCTACTAGCCTAGATCTATCCAGTAGATCTATCACTCCAACTATTACATATCCAGGCTGACATACGAGAAATGCTTGTAAAGTCTTTGACTGGAGGTTTCGTGTAGATCTAATTATCAAAAGCGATATAATCTGGAAACTAATTACACCCAGCAGCGCAGTAGCTACAACTTCCCTCATTCAGTCTCTCACTTCTGAAAGAAGTTATATCTTTACATCCCAGAAATTAAGGGATACCCTTTTCTTTCCTTTTTTTTTTTCAAAATCTCTTTTGAAGAATTTTGTCTTTGTTTATTGTAGATCAGCTGTGATGCAGAAACTTGTTTCAATTAGATGTTTTCCTAAAAGCAAAATGTTTTATTTTAAACAAATGAGATTTGCATTCCCAAGCATGTCTGAGTTCAGAGAGGCATGTGAGCAGTGTGCATGTTTACACTTCCGTAGATATTCATGTAGTCCTGGTTCCATGTGCTGCCATTCCAGGCAAGCCCAAACCCACACTGCAGACATGATTTGATACCTCTAGCTTTGCCTTCTCGGACCTTACTCTTCTTTAGTTTTTAAAGACTGCAACTAAAAGCAATGTAAAATACAATTTAAAAAATTCTAGAAAATAGGCAAGAAATATAAGGTCATGTTGTACAGTAACATATAGTATTTTGGAGTCCCAAGGTCATCTGACGTCAGCCTGAAGCATGTTCAATATAAAAGCTATTGAAAATAAGTGTATCCAACTGCACTTCCTCAGAAACTTCTCTCTTAAAGGGTACAGTCCTCTTCACATCTGTGGAGAATACTGACGAATTTCAGACCCTGAATGAGACCCATTTGACTGTTATATATTATCAGACAAACATACCTGGTTCATTCTCTCTTTTCAGAAAAATGGGAATTTAAAATACCAGAGGCCGTGGAGAAAACCTGGAAAATATAGATACTCAGGAAGAAAGCATGGAGACACCCAGCGTGATTCCCTGGGAAACCAGGACCTGGCACAGACCCAGAGCTACTGAGCCCCATCGCTTCCAACCTGACTCATGCAAAGTTCCTGGGGTATCTCCCTACATCCTTCCCCAAGGTGCAGGATTTCTGGACAATTTGTTAACTCAGGTGGGCTTCAGCATCCAAGCAAACTGGTGCACTGGGAGACACGGTATGTATCTCCTGTGGCACTTTGACCCCAGGTATTGGATGTAGCACCAAGTTTACTTATGACCAAAATGAAGCTTTGATAACACCTTTGCCCAGCCCTGAGCCAAAAGTAATAAACTCTGGAACTCAGCAGAGTTTATTCAGTCAAAGCAGCATGCTAACATGGTCACAAGGCTTGCTTTCAGCTCTCAGTGGAGGCGGAATGAGACCGTGTCCACTCAAAATGCAGGCAGAGTAAGCTCACCTCATTGCAAAGCCCTGCCAAGCGTGAGCTCACATCTGCAAAGCGCAAACAAATCTGGGGGCTTTGCAGGAGCCGCCCTGGTTCCAGCAGACTGTACAGGAAAATAAACCAGGGCCAGGGTGAGGGCTTGAGCCCTGATCCGCAATTGTCCATACTGGTTAATTCTTAGCACACTCCCTGGTAAGGTTTTAGCCCATAACAACTTACTGTCTCCCACACAATGCCTAGGCACCCTTAAGAGATTAGCACAGACCTTGGATTTTCCTAAATAGGCAGTTTGCACGAGGCTGCTTTGTTTTGGAGAGAAGAGGTCCATGGACACAAGCCAGGCTGTGCCACTTCGCCTCAGAGCGCTGGCTCGGTCCCTGGGGTCTGTCTTATTTAATAGCAGAGCTGGGCTGACCCATTTTGTATGGGGCTTAGCTCCATGCAGAGCCAAACACACAATCCTGGCATTCCCAGGACACGGACACACAGTGCCCATGGGTCTGAGCTGCCTGCAGGGTACAGGCATAGCCTCGGCTGTGCAAAAATGGCTAAAATGCTTCCCTAGCCCTGCTGGGCCAGGAAATGATATAGCCTTGCTCTCCCAGTGCTGTGTCTGAAAGAATAAGCCCAGCCAGGACAAACCAGTTATGCTCAGAGTCAGCCACAGGGGATCTGCACCCACCTGCAATCGGTCCGCAGCCCGGAGACGTGGATAGCAGAGGACTAAGGGTACCACTATGCAGCAATTAGCCTCAAGAGCTTATAGCAAATGCAAGACAATTTAGGCTGACAGGAAAATTTTCCAAGAGACACGATAGTTGCACAAAATTTTAAGGCTCCAGAAATACCTCAGGAATCAACACCAGCAGAAAATAACACAACTCATAGGCCCTTTTTTCTTTTCTGCTGAGTTTTAAACCAGGGTAACTTCAGCAGGGCTATTTCTGATGCACAGGAAAATAAAATTCAGGCCTGAAATAAGATTTGCAGGGTTTAGTCCTGCAAATCTCCATTCGGACAAAAATGAAGTAATATTTTGGGGAACTGGATAGCAAAGACAGGGACAATTGTGCCTGGCTAGAGGCACCAGTGGAGGCAGCTTCCCCAGGCCATTTGTTCACACAGGCTCGATGTTTCGGGGCTCAGGGAATAGCCCACTGTGGATGTGTTACCAGACTGCTAGGGATGTGTGTCATTCCCTTGCATTCCACTTGCTGAAAATCACAAGCTACTGTCAGCTACACAGAGTATGTAATCTGAGAAAATGCCACAAATAGCAAACTGTCAGCTCAGGAAAGATTAAGCCAAATGCTCTTCTGTGCCTTGCCACACAAATGGAAGCAGCAAAATGACTGGTACAACGTAAGGGATCTCAACTTCACAGACAGGACAGAGAAGGCTCCCCAGTAAATGTTCCTAACTGACTGGGTTCCTCTGAGCATATGGGTGCTGGTAAATGAGATGTACCTGGCTGGATGAAGGCTCAATACAGCCAAGGTGACAACATGCCTTGATTGTGTGTGACAGCACAAGTCCAAGTAACCACAAAACCTTCCTGGGTAAAATCCACATGTCCCGTGGCTTCTTAGACACTGAGTCATTCAGATATGCATGGTGGTTTCGATGTTGTTTTTAAGGGCTTACCTGCTTCAAATCCACCTAAGCGGTACTAAGGTGTCTAAATACTTTTCTTTTAACCTCACCCTCAGTTCCCAGCTGCTTTACGTGCCTTTGAAAGTTCTCCACAATCCCCATGACCTTCTCCATGCCAAGGTTTTGCCTGAATTCATTCCCCTTGCTTTTGCTGCCAGTCACACAGTTCCACTGCCAGGAGCAAGAGTGGGAGCACTGGACTTGCATGCCTTGTGCCACAGTGCCCTCTACAAATCAGCACAGAGTTAGTCCTGGTGGCTGTAGTGTCAGCTGCCCCTCTGGGCTGAGCACTCCTCCTCTTCGCTGGAGCACCACAAGAAACACCACTGGGGAGAAATTTAAGAGAAAATGAAGCCAGAGGTAAGTAGCCCTTGTTTTTCTGGGTAATGCACCCTCATATTCTTGTGAGTGACATGCTGTGTGGTATTTCAGTTGTGGTGTGCTATGGAGTGGGAACTTCTTTGAGACGGAAGTCTCATGTCCCTTTTCTCTTCCTCAGGTTCTTATGGAGATGTAATCGCTCTGTTAATCCCACATGGCTTCTCTCCAAGCTCTTTCATACATCACAGAGGAATAGCAGCCTCAAAGTTCCTGGAAATTTCATGAAAATAGGTGGCCTGGTAGAGACATTAATGACACCACAGAAAGAAAGACTGCTGAGTGAGGTCATCTCTTATTAGACTCCAGAGAATCTAAAAGGGGCGTGTGGGTTTATGAATGTCCAAATCACAAATTCACATTGGAGATTGCACTGCGATGGATGCTTGAGAAACTGTACCACAGACAAGTCGTCTCTCTCATGTGGATCCTCTGGTGTCACACCACAATCCCTATTAATGGGTCAGACAACCACAAAACAATAACAGGGCTGTGTTACAGCCTATGCTCAAGCAACTCTCATTTCTCTTGTAACATAGGTAAAGCAGACAGGGAAATACACAGTTTGCCCTTTGCACCAGGGAGACAGAAAACCAGATCATCTTTCACCAGATGAGATAATTTTTGGGGTTTTTTTCTGGTGAAGTAGGTTCTTTAAAATGTGATATTGAATGGTAACTGCTGTAACTGCTGGAGCAGTTTCTGCAGCATGGCAGATATTCCAGGTGACATTCCCCACTGAAAGCTGGCAGGTAGAGTGTGAAACACACTTCAGTCTTAGGCAGTTATACTCTGTCTGTGCAAATACGCTGTCACAGCCTTGTACAAGTGCTGTACAGGAGCACCAGTAGGCTTTTGCAGGCTCAGTCCTGCAAAGCACTGTGAAGTTCCCAGGTCTGAGCTCTCCTCCTACCTGCTAAGGAGAGCTGCACTAAATGGCATGCAACAGTAATGAGAAATACACAGCTCTTTGCAAATAAGGACAATAGATACGTCTGAGTTTGTCATTGCAATCAAGCTAATGAAGCATTAAAGAAATTGCACGTACAACCCAGTATCACAGACTGTGCAAAGGAAATGCACTTCATCAGAGTCCAGTGTAACAGATTTTGTTGCATTGGCATCTGGGTTCAATGTTCAGCCATTCTGCAACAGCGAATGCTTACAATGCCACAACTCAGTGATGGACTTAAGGGGAGGCTGCTATAGCCAGCTGGATGAGAGATTCACAGCTAGCGAGACTATGCTAAAATATGCTGAGAGGAGCTCAACACCAGCCCCTCTTCCTGTCATCTCCTCACCTCTTTGTTTCCTATTCTTATGCCTTATATTTCAGACCTTGCCCTTCAGGGACAAGAACTGTCATTTCCTCTATATTTCTGCTGTGCCTGTGGCAATGCAGGTCCCACCCCAGCGGAGCATCTACACACTCTCTCACAGTGTAAGTGTTTGTGTGAGACAACAAAACCATCTTGTTATTTCACTGTTTTCAAACATCCACCTCATAAGTATTCCTGTGTACCACAGTAATACCTAAATGGGGTCCTGTTGTTGCAGCTAAATTTGTTCAAATTCATTTCACTTACAAAAGGTATTAAAACTGTCTTCTTTTAGCAATAGCCTCACTTTCGCTAATCACCATCTCATTCAGACTATATTTTATACACTTGATTATTCAGTTTTGCCCTGATAATAACTAATGTGCCGTTGTAGGCAGGAAGTAAAATGCTTCAGCGCAACCCCTCCATTCCTAATGGATTCTCTATTTGTTTACATTATACTGTAATAGCTATTGATCTTCACACGATTATGGAATCCAGACAGCATTAGAAAATTCATTAATGATGACTATAGATGCTTTAACCCTGTTTAAAATGTTCTTCACTTTCAGGCTATTCTACGTGAATGACAACATCTATTATGGACAAAGGCACTGTAACCACCCCTAATTTGCAAAGCATATTATCTGTGATCAATACCGAATGATAGAGCACAGCTGACTGAAAGGACCGATCTTGGAATTCAAGCGACATATGGTTTAAATCCCACAGTAACCACCCTGCGCTAACTAAACAATGAGGACATACAATATCCAGGATTTCTAACGCAGTGCTCCACAATTAACACAGCTCTTCCCTCAGGAGTAATGCCACTATTTACATTTTTGGTTTTCAAGGACAGAGAAAGAGTTTGCTGTTTCCTTCATCGGATGTGACAAGGTGCAATGCATAATGAACAAAATGCCATAATTGCTCAGTAAAGGAACTTTATTAGTCATATGGAGTAGCTTTATAAAAAAAGAAAAAAGCACTTCAATGAACATTTTATTCTATCAAGAAACTGTTCTCATTTTTTTTTCAAAAAAATAAACAATATCAAAAAAATTACCCCAAATACAATTGTTTCACAGGGCTCCTTCCAATAGCACTGGTCTTATGTGTCTTAATAATACTTTCCAGGAAGTCTGTTTGGTTTAGCTCTAGCCTACTTTGAAAGACAGATAATGAAGGAGACAGCAAGTGCCTAGCTTACTGCTTCATTTAGATTCCACGGCTGTTGTCCCAGCTCTTTTCAAGTTACGTATTAATGACAAAGGGTTATGAAAGGATTTTATTAAACATTAAATATCTTGGCAATGTAACTAAAGGCATAAACCACAGCAACCTACATGACAATTACATATTGCAGCTCTAAAAAAAGGAAGCATTTAATAATTATGGTTTTATATAATTCTGATACCTATAAAAATTCTGGACCAAACTCAGCCTAAGTGTAACCCACTGACTCATTGGGCATATAACAAGGATTAATTTAGTGTTGTGCATTCATGGGAATAGCTTTGCCTGTAAGAAACCAATACATTTTTCAGCAAGCCACATAATAAGGGACTGACCTGAGCCACATAATTCACATTTTCATTCCCATGCAAACTTCCACAGAAGGAGCTGGATGTGTGGCTCTGCTTTGGGTGCATGTTTGCTCGCAGTACAACACCACATATCCCAGTAAAGCCTCTCCATATAAAGCTACTGAGTTTATATAGCTTGTTTGCCAAACTGTAAGGATAGTCCTTCAATACATTTACACAGCAATGAGCACAATATAGTCCCTAGGGCTGGGTTTAGTTTTCCCTGCCATGAAGTATCTATGAGGTAGGTATGAGCTAAGTGCACGTGCCATGGCTATGTGTTGTGGTTCCCCTTATCATTTGATATTATTCCCTGTCTCAACCTGGTCAGTGGAGCCTGGAGAGCTATTCTGCCTTCATCTGGCAATAACAGGAGCTCAGACACTCAGCACACACGTGGCACGAAAGGTGGGTCAGCTGAATCCTGCCCAACTGAGTGGTAGAGGTGTTAGTACATTATATATATTATCTGTGGTAGCTCTTTCTATATCAAGGCCGATTCAGAAGGCTTCTGGTCAGTGAAGAGGTAGGTGCAGGAGGCAGGGAGGGGCTACAATTACACCGAAATCAGGACACAGAAGGGGCTGCCCCACATCCAGTCATCCTGCCCACGTCAGCAGGCAGGACATGGCCATGCTGTGTAACCAGACCCAGAAGCTGGGAGGAACTATCAGGTCCCACCACTTAGACATAACCATTGTATTTCAAGGGACGTGTGTTTAAGCCCCCCACCTACCAAATTAAACACTGCATGTAAAAAGTGACACTCACTCCAGGTGGCACGACATGGGCGTCAGTTTGCCCACGTGAGAAGGGGGATGTAAGGTAAGAAGCACTGGCAGTTCTGTGGGGTGAAGCCACAGGTACTGAGACACAGCAATGGTGAGAGCTGCATCGATAGACATCCATATCTGCATGTTTCTACAGATACACATATGTATATCAATTGCAATTTGCAGCATGCAATTTCTGAATTAAGAACAAATTCGCACATTATACACAAACACGTGCATGTGAACTAAGAGCACTGTCTCCCTCTCCCACATCACCGGCTTTAGCGAAGACATCATTTTACCCCTTATGTACAACCAAAGCAGCTCAAATTCACAATTATGAACATAAAGTAAAACCTGGTGGAAAACAGCTTGTGAGCAATCCAAGGGCTGAAATATATTAGCTTATATATAAGCTTGTAGTTCACAGAAATTTATATAGAGTCTCCAGTCTGCTTACGGATCACAGATTTACAAAAGAAAGCACAAATTCCGCTCAATCAAAAGGAGAGCAAAGAAAAATCGAGAGGAAGAAGAAAATACGATAAAAAGAACGGTCAAAAGTAATCAAAGCTGAACTGATCTGAATTGAAAAAATCTTGCCAAAAAAAACCAGTTCCTATGAAAGATGTCTGGAAGCCCTAGGAAGAGGAAGCTGTTTCCTAGACAAATTTTAGTCCAACCCAAGTGACATTGCTATGTAAAGCAATCTAAGCAACTTCATGAGACCAGGAGAGTAGCAGAAGGAAAGATAAGTACTTAGCAGTATCAGTCTTAATGTAACAATGACCACACCATCAATCATAACCTTCAACTACCTTGATATGCAAGGTAAGCCACTAAGAAGAGAAATTCACACATGGTGCAGATAATGAGGTTAATTTTTCTGTGAACTATCATGGAAATTATTATAGTACCTTATCAGTACTTTGCTAAAATTTTTCTCAGTATGGAAATCAATCTTTCCTTCTTCTTGGCTAGAGCATAAAGGCTGAGATTTATAAAGCCTTTTAAGGTGCCTCTAAAATTAATGGGAATTGGATGTCCTCATTACCTACATGCTTTGAAAATCTCAGCCAAAATGCATAAAATGCGTAGACTGTGGCTGTCATTAAAAACTCTCTAGTTTAGCCTTTGAAAGTGGATAAGGATATCATCATGTTCAAATGATTCACTGTAAAGAATATAGCACCAGGAATATTTAGCGAACACTATAGTGCTCACTGTAAATTACTTTCAAAGACACGTGCAAAGACTTTAATGGTGCCTACACAAACAACTGCATGAAGCAATAAGGTGAAGTGAACCTCTGGGGACTACTTACCAGCACCGCAGTCCTGAAGGAATGGAATGTATTATATATCCCAAGTAGCCACTTCGCTGCTCCAATTGAGAAAGGTCTGGTGAGACTAGGCTGTATATCCTTAGAGGTAATTGTCTGCTAATATGCAAAGACTGCAGTCCAGAGGCATGAGTGCAATAGGGCTCTTTTGGCTGGTTCTATCAAAGCAGTTGTTGAAATCATGCCTGATTTCCAACCACCTGAAAACCTCAGTAAACCATCTCCATTGCCACCCTCTCGGGCAAAAGCCATGGTGCTCTCTTCCTTAGTCCCGCCTTTATCCTTTTTCCCTATATTCTGGGCAAAAGGGGTATGCTTGCCAGCTGCCTCCTTCCCCAGTCTTGCCCATGCCTCCTTTCTCACCCCAGCTGGCTGGTAAATAAGAATGGAAGCAAATTCCGGGTCTGTAGTGTTACAGTGAGGGTCATGCAAACCCTGAGCAAAGTTTGTGCTGCTATTGCTACCCTGCTAGCAGTACCCAGGTGGGCTAGCTTGTATCTAGCTCTGGCACTGATACCATAAACATAAGCAGTGCAATCACACTCCGCAGTGGAGTGCAGATGAGAAAACCAAAAGAGAAGAGCTTTAGACTTGTATAATTTCCATGATTAAAATCAACAGCAATGTTTGACTAATTGGTCCACAAAGGCCTTTGCATTGGCATAATTTAAATAAGTTTAAAAACAGAACAAGGTTAAAAAACCAGCACCATTCAGCCTACCAACTAGGCTGTAAAGTCTCTTCACTGAGTTTGAGTCACACAAGGCTTGCTTGTCTCTGCAACAACCCCACATACCTGTCCTAGCTTTTTGATGGAGTGACCCACTGAAAAGTGAGACTGATGTACCTGTTCACTGTCAACATCACCAACGGTTTCACCTCTGAACAGGGACACGGTACTATTAAGGGACTGCAAGAAGGGGGTGAAAACACACATTTTTCCCTCTCCTGCTCCATGCCAGTGCCTTATGTTCATGTATCTCCTTACCCCTGCACAGACTTACATGGAAGCAGGAGAACCAGCAGGAGAACCAGCAGCTTCTCTGTTACAATCACTAAGAGCAATGTGTGTGACATGACCTCATGTGTTATGGACAAGTGGTTGCATCCCCATGCACTCATGAACAGGGCAGATGGAGCTTGTCCTGTGTCTGCTTTCAAGTTAGCTTCCAAGTATTCTTCAAAAGAAGTCATGGGAAGGCTGAGATAGAAGTGGACCAGGTTGGGTTTTGGACGTCTCCTTTAAATACCATGGATGAGATCTCTCTTGAGAAGGCCATGGGGATGGCTACAGCCATCGGGTAGGCTACAGCCTACCCGAAAGCACCAGATGAGACCTTGACTGCATCTGCCTGGCTCTGACTGACTGCATTAATTCAGTATGAGCCAGAAAACAAAGCATTAGGCTTTATGTAACTGTCGCTGAACTCACATTTGGGGCGGCAGGCCAGCGGGTGACAGAAACCACTCTGGCAACTGCTAATTGGCCTTAGTAAGGAGTAAGTTAAAGAGATTGGCCTGGGGCAACATAATTAGCAAAGTCATTGGCAGC
The DNA here is from genome assembly GCA_013389945.1 of Fregata magnificens. NCBI lineage: Eukaryota > Metazoa > Chordata > Aves > Suliformes > Fregatidae > Fregata > Fregata magnificens. Next base: position 86,366 of record WAAD01026991.1, on the reverse strand, counting down.
TTATGCCAACAGTCTAATTTGGAAAGTAATAAATAGTTAAAACAGCAGTTTCCTGGGGGCAGGAGCACATACGTATGAGGATGGCTGACACGGTGAAGCAGCTATTGCCCAAGGTGGAACCACCCTGTGTAGGGGCCAAGCTGCCACCAAGGACCCAACATGTCCCTCTGCCGGAGCGAGCATCTGCCCCCCAGGGTCCAGGGTGCTGGTCTAGACTGGAGCGGGGCTGGGGCTCTGATTCACATGTGTCGTGCATCTGCATGTCACAAAATGGAAATCTTGGAATAAAAAAAATCACTATACACCCACTAAACCCACCTTGCTAAGTAAAAAAGTTTTAGAAGGTATTTCACCGAGTGGTATGGGTCTGTTCCTGCGGCCGCCCCATCCAGTGCCCCCACGACAGAGGATTCAACTACGACTTAAGCCGAGGGACCGTAGGAGAGAAGAGGAATTCCCAGGCTGTGCCCTGCCCAGGCTCATCACACCGCGCGACCGACGAGATGAAAACCAGTGGGCATGGGCCCATCTGTCAGCTTGCAGAGCAGGGGGCTGTGGGAGGGGGAAGCAGCAGGGAGGGATTAAAGAGAAGTGGGGAATAAGCTCTGGTCCCAAACACCTTGGCCAGCGCAGCAAGGCATGCCATAATTTGCCGCCCATAAGTTATCAGTAAATTACTGTCCCCTGTAGCAAAGATGAAGCCGGGAGGTGCGTGAGGGGCATGGTGTCTCCTACAGCAGTTCCTGAGATGAGGCAGCTACCCGGCTTCTGCATCACTCAGAGCGAAGCCTTGAGATCCATGCTAGCCCAAAGTAATGAGCCTGGCTCTGGCAATAAAGTGATTGTGGCAGTAAAGTGAAACAGCCATTATGTACTTGGCAACGGCTCCAGCCTTGAGATAACCTGCTTTTTAATTGAGCTAAGGAATGTTTTCATTCCTCCTCAAGTTGCATATTATTTATGGGTACAATGTGTAATAATAAAAATTACATATCTTGGCAAAAATAATGAGCAAAAAGTCAGCTGGAAGAACACTACACAGCGAGCGTATATTTTTCTAGAGAGGTAGTCATCTATTTTAAGTACCATTGTGCTCTGTTTCACTGTGGTAAATCCACATAGAAAGCAGCAGAATGCTAGCGATGTTTTTGCACGTACAAAGAGACCCTGTTCAAAAGCACAACCTCTAGGCACGTGCCGTGAAGTACCTCACCTCTGAGCCCCGTACACTCATCTCTTCACAGACCTCTCCCAATCTGTACTCAAGCAGAGATGCCGGTGGAGGGAATGGCTGCAAAAACTACACCCCTTGCCATGGCTCTGAAGTGCTCATCCTCAGCCGAGCATCTTCCCACTCCTCTATAAAGGGAGCAGCAAAAATTGCTCCCAATTTCCTTCCACACAGACACAGGCGCTATTGACAACTGGGGGGGAAGGAATGCGCTGCCTTTATCCGTTTTTAATTGCTGGAGACTGTAAAGTTGTTCTTTAGGAAATAAATACTTTACTACTTTCCTCTCCCACTCTCAGCATGCCAGAGCATTTGGTTTATCGATGGGCACTTAATAATAACTTTCAATACCGGAATTTTTTCAATTGCTTCTTCAGATTTTTGCTCCAAACCACTGCGGTTGGATTACTCATGGGAAAAGCTGAGCAAATGGATTTTGTGTAGTGTGCGTCTGCACAGAGAGTGAGAGAGCACAGAATCACTTAAATGATAAACCAAATCTTTTTTTTTTTTAAGTATTTTTCTTTGTGCAATAACCTTTTATCTACAACCCTGCTGTCACAAATGCGTTGTTTAACGCTTTGTGCTCTGTCATCATCTGTGAACAGAAAAAGCAGGACCTCGCTGCACACATTATCTTAACCCTCTTTGGTAGCCAACAGGTCTTGCATTTTAAATGGGAACAGGGCTACCTCCAGGTTTGGCAGCCTGGTGCCTACTTGTCTTTGGGCCTACAAACCAAACATGGGGAGAACTGGCTGAGGAAAAATAAATGAAGGCTGAAAAAAAGAAAGAAAAGGAAAGAATGCTGAACCTATAATGGAAATCTCATGTTTAATTAGGAGGGCTGAAGAATGGTGGCCAGGAAAAACATGTTTCTCTGGAAGTGGTTTTGAATAGCGCTGAAGATGAATATAATAAGGCTGACAAATACACCTTGGAGGGTGACTGCAAGAATAAAATCGATTTATTTAATAATTTAGAAATTGCTTCCAGCCATATCTCCCATTAAAATCTGCAGGCCATTGTATTCTGTATTTCTTTGGCCTTTTTTCTCCCTTTTAGTTATGCTCCACCAGCTTTAATAAATAAGTAATACATGGGGGGAAAACACTTATCTCGAGTGCTTTGCCATAACCCTGTAGGGCTCTTTTATTCTTTCTAACTCTAAACAGTTCAAGTCAGGAGCAATCATCTCCCTGGAGAAGAAGGATGTTTCAGGGTTAATACTCTAAATATAAGCAAGGAAGTCCAAAAATTAAAATTGTACTAATGACTGTCAAAGATCGAAGCAAGTAAGCAACATATTAAATGCATATTCTACTTCTCAAAACCAAATGAAAAATCACCTGGACATGTAAACAGCAGTCAGCAGCTATATGCTCTTTTGTAGGAAGAGTTAAGGGAAAATGAGACATAATAAGAGTAATAATTAATCCAGAGATAACATTTTTTAATTCTGTCACCTGTTTTGAAGTTTTCTTTTCATAAATGTTTCTACAGCTCAAGCTTCCCGAGATTTTTCTCCTGACGGCGTTTTGACCATAATTGTTACAGATTCTTGGTTTTACACTGTGCATTTTAGAAAGGAAATATATTGAACAGTCTTGCTTGTTGATCAATTAAACATTAAGTACTCACCACCCTACTTATGGAAAAGCACATGTAGTCCAGGCACAATTCTTCTACAACTATTTTATGCAAAATTCGTAGTGTGAGTTCTATAAACAATTCATAAAGTCAAGTATGAGTTTGATATAGGTGCGTATCAGCAATGTAGGCCAACTTCATTTACACTAGAAAATTAAACATAAGCATGGAGAATGCCTTTCTGCCTACTTGAGTTTGATGATAAAGCCAGCTGCATGGTCAGGGGGACCTTCCTCGGTTGCTCTGGCAGTTTGTTGCTTTCACTTGCAAGACCAACAGAATAGTTGAACTCTGCTATAGCAATAGCTATAACAATATTAATTAATTCTTTTCAGTCAAGGACTTCCATTTTCCCCTAATAATGTTCTTTTTAACCATTCTAAAACTAAATAAAATGGAGAAAGGAAAAAGAAAAGAGCACACAGTAAAAGCCATTATAAAAGAACCGGCTGAATGGATGTCTTTCAATTGATGTCAGTGGACTTCAGATAAATAAATGGGAAATTACGTTAACGTGCTCTTACTTTTCCCAACATGCCAACAAAAAGTAGCTTTTGAAAGAGCTTACATAATAGGCCCACGTGGATTTCCTTCAGCAGCTAAAGCAAGGCGGCACTCTCCACCTCAGACTGCTCTTTGGCGAGCCACAAGCACACAGCTGGACCATGGGAGCAGGGCCAGCGGTTTTTACCCATGATGTAACCGTGTGATTCGGATGGGATCCAGGCCTGATTACACACCATAACCCCATCGTCTTCATCTGCTGACACCTTAGCTTCTCGTTGCCATACCCTAGGTTCTCAGACCAACTTCCCACAGCCTTGGTAGGTGCATAGCTTTGTCCCCACAAGGTTTGGGGCAGCAATGAGCCCTTATACCTGCTTACCAGGAGCTCTCAGCATGGCCTGTTTTGTCAAAGCAAGGAGTTGACTCCAGAGCTCCCACCCCAAAACCTTTATAGCTTTTTTGTCTGCACGTGGACAAAACCCCACTGACCAGATGAAATGGTGTCAGAGTCTCCCTGTCAAGCGCCTGAGCACAGGGGAGATTTTCCCGCGTCAGAAACTTGTAGGTAAGAAGAACACCATGATAGAAGAAAACCAAACCCAGCCCCTTTGCACCCTCACCATAAAAACTCAGGCTTGGACCCCTGATACATAGGATGTTTTAAGCCCCTTTTCTTAAGGTTAGGGGCAGTTCCCATTATTCCTGCTCTCCTGAGGGGAAGATGGTGTGGGCCATATCACAGCCCTGACAGCTCGGAGGGCAGGACAGGGATGAGGAGCCAGAGCAAGGCTATGAGGGTAGATGGGCGATGTGGCACTCACCCTCGAAGACCGTGGCACTTCCCTTTGAACAGTCTCATGGCGCTCTCTGCAAGAGCTCTATTCAGCTCTTTAGGGGCTCTCTTCAGCCATCTCCAAGAGGAGCCCCGTAGCCTCCAGCAGGTCATGCAGACTGCAAACTTCTCAAGTATTTCTTCCATTAGGGGACCCCTGAGAACTGGTGCTTAGGGCAGGCCCTGTAGAGCGATAAGCAAACACCAAAACCATCTACTGTTTGTTTTTGTGTTAAGGTCTTGTCAGGGAATACAGAGAACTTATTGTTGGGGAGAGAAACAAAAGCAGGCAGTGGGTGGGTGGCGAGCTTCCCTCCCCTCCTCTTCTCCATCTCGCGTATCTTGCTCACTTGTCAGGGTTAGCCCAGCTAAGCAGCCCGGTGGCTGTGGCAAGCATGGTCAGCATGTCATATTTGAACAGCCAGCTTCCCCTATAATCCTGATTATTCTTTAGAGCTGAAATGGGGGAGGGGACGGTGGTGGATTTTGCTTCTTTTTGTGCCTGTGTAGGGCTGTGTTTTCTCTCTTGTCTGCACAGGGGCAGGCTCACTGCTCCTGTGTGTGACCTGCAAGAAACCCAGCAAAAAGGAGGAGGAGGAGGAGGAGGCATCACCGAAGCAAGCAAGGGACAAAAGTGATTTGGTTGCTACTGCTGCTGCTGCTGCAGGAGTTGCTAAGAGGATGCACAAAGCGCCCTGGACATTACCACTGGAAAGTCATTAGGAAGCTCATGGCCACATCCCCAGCACAGACTGCAAGTCCTCCTCTCCCGAGGCATATGCAAGGGCATGGGGGCTCAGGAGGGGAAGCGAGGGGGGCTCTGGAAGGAAGGAGGGGGAGCAGTTCGTTCCCCAAAATGGTGGAAATGAAGTGGAAAGGGGTGGGTGGAGCTCAGCGTGGGCAGGCTGTGGGTTTGACAGGTTGGGTTTCTTTCTAGTTATAAAGTTTGCCCCTCCCCTCAGGATACTCTTTTTTTTTTTTAAGTTTTATTCATGAGTTGTTAACCATTTTGTTTAGCAAATCGGTTTATCCCAATGACCTTCCCCTGCTTTAATTTTTGAGATGGCAGATGGCTCTAAAGAAATCCCCCTTAAATGCAGACCCAGACCCAGCCTGTTTTTTCACACACTGGACCTGCATCAACATGCCAAGCACAGCTCCTGAAAGAAGACAAAGTCCCCAAGAAAGAAGCGGGGAGGGAGACGGAGGGGGCAGGGAAGAGAGAGAGACTAGACAGAGTCCAGGTTGACTATTTCTTGCATTGTTAATAGTCCAGGATTTCTGTCCAGTGCCATTTGCAACCCCTTGCCACTACTATCTGCACACAGGCAGCAAATTCTGTGGAGGATGTCCTGTAGGTCTCTGTTGCAAGAGGTGAACATCAGAGGGAAGAAAAAGAGCCAGGAGTGAGGGACCTGTGCAGGAATGAGGGGCAGGAATGACGTGCAGAAAGCAGAGGCAACACTGAACCAAGCTGAGCAGCTGCACCGGCGTGAAAACACAAAATGGGAACAGGAGGTCAGAAGGAAGTATTGGAAAAAAGCGGTTTGAAGCCCTAGCACTTTGAACTGCCTGCTCAGCCTCGTGGTGACTTCTCATCTGGCACCCGTGTGAAGGGCAAAGTGTCTTTCCAAAGGTGCGCTACCCCAACCTTTGTAAAAGACCTTAGTCCCACTTCCCCCAGCCCTGACACATTTCCGAGTTTTAGCCCATTCAGTTGTTATGGATAAATAACTGAAGCATGTTCAAGAGCTATCATTTTTCTCTTCCCCAACTGGCAAATTTGTGAGAAAAATCTATACAAATTGTCACATCTCCTATCTTTCTCAACTGGTAAGTAATACCACCCAGAGATGCCAAATTCCAAGAAGCGATTCTGTTCATTTTAGCCCACTATCATGTGGCTCTGGTTGAAAATGTGGTGAGAACAGCAATTGTTTCAACCAAAAAAACCCTGTAGGGATGAAATGCATTCAGGTTCCACACCACTGAATTCCTCCCTGACCACGGCTTATGCCTAAAATGAGAGATCCCAAGCAGGGTTTGCAAATGGCAATGTGAGCTCCTGACTCAAACCAATTCTTTCCAGTCTCCAGAGGGACTGTACAAACCCAGTTCTACTAACCATTTAATCCTGTGATTCATTCAATGCACTTAAGTGAACCCTATTGGCTTTCCTGGCTGGATTGGGTCATTTTGAGGGGGAAAGTTGTGGGGAGGATGCAACCACATCATGTGACATGTCACAGTCCACCACACCAAAAAGGGACAAAGGGGAAGACACAACCCCCTACTTCTTCCCTGCCTTTCACTCAACCCTATGGAATTCCATGGGGTTAGCACACGTAAGTGCTCTGCTGACCCAAGTCCTACCAACAATAACTTTAGCCTATAGCCAAGACATAATCATTGGACTACATCATGAGACACTGCTGGGGACAGACTGAGCAAGATACCAAGAGCAGCAGTCACAAGCCCTTTTTACCTTGAGAAAGGTGTATGTTATACCTGGAAAGATGCAAATTGCTAAGGTCTCAAGCTTCTTCATGGCGCCTCTTGGCTTCTTTTCATTCTGCATGGTTTGTTTTTCACTTGGCTTAATCAAAGCTCTGTCCTGAGACCAGAGGGACAGTGGAGGAAGACAAAAGGGCTCCAACTGCATCAAAGTCCAAAAGCAGCCCTGAGTTAGTATTGATGAATCTCACTGATGAATTCTGCAAGTGCTACTGTCACACATCTCAGTCCCAACCCACACACAACAAAGGAATTATTCCTGGTTTGGGGGATGCAAGGTACTACTCCAGCATAACAAAGCCAACGGCCCTGCAATGGCTTGCTGCAAGGTAGTGCCTAATAGACCTAAATAAAGTGGCTGCAGGAATGTCCCCCCAGTGTTTCCCAGAAAATAGAGAAAAAATCAAAGTTCTAACACCACTGAAGTACAGAGCCAGGCTGTTGACTTCACTGTTTGACTCATGTTTACCTTCACATGAACTGTTTGCCCAGCTCAAAACACACTCCAGCCCTGCTACTATTAGAGACAAGTGACCAGTTTCCTTCAAATGTTTTACCCGCAGGGCATAGTCTTTTTTTTTTTTTTTTTTTAATTTTGCTTATTCCCTAAGTGGCTTGTGATTTCCTCAGATGCTTCCACTCAAATCACCTTTCCCTAGCATTTGACTTCTGTGTAATGTCAGTTAACTGAGATGGTCCATGATTATTTCTGTTCCCTGATGCAGCTCATGGTCTGGAGGTCTATCAAACCACTGTGGCTTCCATTCGCTGAAGGAGAGGTACCAGCAAAACAGCATTTGGAAATTTTATAAAATATTAAACCTCCTACTTTCTGGGCCACACAGTCCTTGCCTGAGGCAGCATTCATATAAAAAGTTAAACTATTACAAGATTTATTGTCTAGATGCAAAGGAGCACACAAAATTGAAGTCTTTGTCTCAGCCAGTTGGAACACAAACATATTCCTCCTAAGGTGCCCTGAACTGTGCTGGAGACAGGCAACAAGACAAATGCAGTAGGCCCAATGCAGACCAGCCTGTGCTAAAATAAAAGCACCAGCCTGCAAGCACTCATGCCATATAAAATAATCAGATTAAAGAGGGCACAGCCAGCCACAGTCCATATACACTGTGCAGCTTCATCAGTGCAACGGTTTGTCATTGCCAGCATGACATCAATCACTAGCATGAAGGATCCTGACAGTGGGAGGCAAATAGCTATCTAAGGAGGAACCTTCAGTACATGTACTTAGATTCATTCGCAGGACCTTCAGTCACCATAAGTTTAACCATACTGTGCTCCAGATGGGCAAAAGACGTGTGGTATTTGGGATGGGAAATCACTGGTATGGCCTCATATGCCAACTGTACTCAGCACTGATATAAGGACCAAGCTTCCCAGGGGCTCCTCAGCAAGATGTGCATTTCTAAGACCTAATGCTTCACTTCTTCTCTGTGCTACTCAGTGTCTGCAGACTGACAGATGATTTTTTTTTTCCTTGCGTTCATGTGAGGAATATGGTTTTACGGGAACTCAGAATTGAGAGGACAATTTTCAAGTGGCTTTATGAAGACATATGGAAGCCAAGTCCCTCTATAGCCCTAGTGAGACTTCTTCTGTCATAACTATTGCACATTAGCTTTCCTCCTCCAAAGTGGTAATTCTCCAGTGCTTGACAAAGCTTTCAGCTCAACACTGCAGTGAGACAATAGCATTGTGAATCTGTTATACCACCTGCCTCAGACTGAATATTGTAAGAAGATGAACTGTGTGTTCTGAAGAACAGAAGTAGGTTTCATTGGTCATACCATACCCTCCTCACTGGAAAACCTTTGCATCCAGCAAAGATTTGGTACATATCCTGGGGCAAGTTTTACCCATTGCAAGTGTCATGGTACCTCATGTACATGGTGCCAAAACATTTACTAGTTGCAGTAGGAACAGTATTCCCATTTTTACACACACACAGAGTGGCAGTAATTTTTTAAGCCAAAGAAACACCTAATGTCATTTCCAACTTTGATTTATCAATAAACCCCCATGGAATCACAGAGAGACTTAGGCTGGAAGGGGCCTCTGGAGTCACCTCATCCAACCAACAGCTTAGAACTTAATACTGAAAACAATCACCAGCTTCAACCTTCACTGCAACTAGCCTGTCTCACCTGGCATTGAGATGAAGAGCCACTAACTCCATCTCAACTGAGAGGATATGTTCTGACTCCAAATGCCTACAGCTATGCTCTCTGAAGATAAAAAATAAGCTTTTTTGTCTTTTTTTCTTACCCTATTTGTCGAACATATCTTTGCTCTCTTTGCATTGTCAGCCAAACAGTTGGGAACCGTGACCTCAGAAATGCTATGTTTTACAGTAATGAACCAAAATTCAACAGCATCACATAAGGTTGACTTGTTAGATTCTCCATGATACTGTACCTTTTGAGGCTACAGAAAGGAATTATTGCAGACAACATAAAATGAAGTAGAGATGAAGGTTTAGAATAGTCAGTTCCTGGAACACCAAAAATAAGGTGTTTGTTACTTATTTTAAAGTATTTTTAAAGGAGTGTGCATAGTGCATAATATAGGTGTGTAGTTCATTATAATAAATAAAAAATTAGGGAAAACCAAAACTTAAGATGAAGAAACTGTTTTGTTTGTTTGTCCACATGTACCAAGGAAATTTTTTACATGTAAAATTACGACTGCTGCCTTGACACTGCAAATTTAAATTCACTGCTGCAGTCCTCTCTCTCACGTTAGTTGACTACCTTCTTGGGAAATATTTATGTGACTAAGGGTTTGCAGGATCAGGCCCAATATAAATAATAATAGGATCACTTAGGCAGAGCTTTACATCTGTACAAACACTGTCTAATGAATTCCTGATGGAGTTCTGCTGTTGACTAAGGAAATCATGTGAGAACCTCCACAATAAATGAAGCAGCAACACATTTTGGATCAAAGGAAATCATACAGAAAAGCAAACTAACATACCAAGGGCTGCAGTGATTCTTGGCATATTTCCTCCTAAGTCATTTAGACCTTCTTTAGGCACTGGCGCTATTTACTTTACAGCAAAACCTACTGGCCTTTGAATTGGGAGACCTTCAGTCTTTGATATCAGAGCTCTCATGTTTAACCAAGAGGACAATCTTCAGGGGGAAGAGGGTGATATGTGCAAACTTCAGCTCCATACAGTGTGAACTCTTTAACGCAGAGGTGACCTGTTCGTTCTGCAGTTGTGCAGTGTGAGCACAACAAGGTCCAGATCCATGCCAAAGAATCCTCGGCACTCAGGAACACAAACAAGTAGCAACAGTCCAAATTTAACTGAGGTATGACCATACTGAAACTAACACTAAATGCTGTAGCTGGGTGCTCTTCTTGAAGTTAATCTCTTTGCACAGTGACCTCTTTTCTACATGGTTTCAGGAACTACATCATCCCTTGCAATTGCAGAAGCTGCATGCTTTGATAATCTCCACCAGACCCTATTCTGGCTGTCTTCTCCCTCAAGTCACATACACGAGGCCAGACAAAGGCACAAATAGTATTTTCAGACTCAGACCTTAAGGAAGAAGTGTCCTGGCCCTGTTCAATTTACCTGCCAGATGTCACCAGAGATTCCCTGTGCTTTTTTACACCCTCCCATGTCCTCTAACTCAGATTCCAAGAACAACCTTGTAATACTCTAAAAACCTCACTGAAAGATAATTTACTGAAATTACCCATACTGTCCTCTTTTTCAATCCAGAAGATATATCCGTCATCCCTGCTCTGCATGTGTGTGTGGTGTATAGCGTCAGTATTAGGGACCACTGCTAAAGAGCTTCCTACCTACTCTGCTTTCCAGGACTACTTCTGTATTTGTGAGATGGCTGTTGAATGTGAAACCCTTTTTCCAGGAAGTCTGTAGCCAGCACTCCCTGCTTCCCCCTGCACATCTCTAAGTCATGCCTCATCCTCCTTCTTCCTCCAGGAATTACACGCTCTTTGCTGCCCACCTTAGCAGAGTGCTAAGAAAACTCAGTGCGCTCCCCACATCTATCCTACAGCACTGCTCCAGGGTGGCCTTGAGACAAAAGAGACATTAGGATTCATTCAGTTGCCCACAAATAGGCATCTAGCTCCATTTGAGATGTCCTCATTACCCACAAGTGGATGCTCGGCATGAGGCAGGCAGGAGTGGAGACCTGTACCCTCCGAGACCGGCTGGATGGGATGCCCTAGGGCAGCACAATAAGGGTGGACACAGGCATGCTGACAGCTGAAATGAGTCCGTAGGACAGGATTCATGTTCCTTTGACTGTACTGACCAACTCTCTTTTTGAATATAATGGGACATTTATCAATGATATAGACAGCGAGATTGTGTGCGCCCTCAGCAAGTTTGCAGATGACACCAAGCTGAGTGGCACAGTTGACACGCCAGAAAAACGGGATGTCGTCCAAAGAGACCTGGACAAGGTGGAGAGGTGGGCCTGTGTGAACCTTATGAAGTTCAACAAGGCCAAGTGCAAGGTCCTGCACATGGGTCAAGGCAACCACCGATACCAATACAGGCTGGGGGATGAAGGGATTGAGAGCAGCCCTGCAGAGAAGGACTTGGGGGCACCAGTGGATGAAAAGATGGACATGAGCTGGCAACGTGCGCTTGCAGCCCGGAAGGCCAACCGTATCCTGGGCTGCATCAAAAGAAGCGTGGCCAGCAGGTCGAGGGAGGTGATTCTGCCGCTCTACTCTGCTCTGGTGAGACCTCACCTGGAGTACTGCGTCCAGCTCTGGAGCCCTCAACACAAGAAGGACGTGGAACTGTTGGGGCACGTCCAGAAGAGGGCCACAAAAATGATGAGAGGGCTGGAGCACCTCTCCTACGAGGACAGGCTGAGGGAGTTGGGGTTGTTCAGCCTGGAGAAGAGAAGGCTACGGGGAGACCTTATTGCAGCCTTTCTGTACTTACAGGGGGCCTATAAGAAAGATGAGGACAATCTTTTTAGCAAGGCCTGTTGTGACAGGACAAGGGCTAATGGTTTTAAAATAAAGGAGGGTAGATTTAGACTGGATATTAGGAAAAAATATTTTACAATGAGGGTGGTGAAGTGCTGGAACAGGTTGCGCAGAGAGGTGGTGGAGACCCCATCCCTAGAAACATTCAAGGTCAGGTTGGATGGGGCTCTGAGCAACCTGATCTAGCTAAAGGTGTCCCTGCTCACTGCAGGGTGATTGGACTGGATGACCTCTAAAGGTCCCTTCTAATCCAAAGCATTATACGATTCTATGATTCTACGATTCTATGACATTTAGACCCACAAGTGATGTTTAGACACCCAAATATAGGGCCATATAAACTGGAGTTCAATCTATCTTAATTCCCTGAGACTGGATTTCAGCCCTCAAGCCTGACTAGTTCTTGAGGATCCAATGCACAGGGCTATTCAGTCCAAGACTCTGGCCTGCAGAAGGAGTCTGTCCAGTTAGCATGGGGACCTCTTGGCTGTGCTGTTGGGAGCCAAACAGCAATGTGCCTCCTAACACGTAAACACACAGATCCTTCACTGGAGCTAGCTCCTCATCAGGGATGAACCCTGGAAATGCCAAAACGTGAATGAGAGCAATCTGAAAGCAAAAAACAGGCAAGAAGTTTTGTCTTGGACGAGGACCTGCAGAAGAGGGCACTGCAGAAATGGCAAGAAGAGTGGAGATCCATAATGCCTGAGTCAGCATGCACCGGAAAGGTAGGTGAGACTAAAGACATGGGTGAGTAGTGCTGTAATTAAAGGAATCCAGCACCCCCAGTGGTGCAAAAATGTTGAGTGGTGAGATCCAAACAGCCGAGACCATCTGATACAGATCCCAGCCCATAAGGATATAAATATATAGATGAACTGTCAGCCTTGTATCAAGAAAAAGGGAAGAAATAGATGCCACAGTTACAGATCAAAGCAGCAGCAAACTCCTAACAAATTTTTTTTTGACAGAGTACCTCAACTACTGGCCAGTAAACCGGTCAAATTACCTGCGGGGAGAAGATTTAGAGAAATTATTTCTCACCACTTCAATGCTCTAGAATTAGCATTTCCAGGAAATAAGCATGTAAAGAGGACAGATTATTCTTGGCATAGGGTTAAAAAACAGTTGATAATGTTACCTGAATCACTCCTACTGACTGCAAAATACCTAAAATATGTCCAACGGGTTAGCTGGGTACCAAAAAGGGACCTGCTAACACCACATTTGAAAAACCAAGGACATGTCAGCAAACGAGAAGGAAAATATCCTGAAGGTTTAAAGGAAGGATATGAAATCCTGAGTGGTAGCAAGAATACATCTATTCATGGAATTGATAACAAAATCTCCAAGGCATGTATACTGCTGAACACAAAAATAAAATTATAAAAAAAAAGGATGAAACACAAAAGCAAGAAACTAAAGAACACAGCTGCCTGGCTTGGCTCAAGGGCCTCTTTGAACCAGTTAGAAACCCTTCAGCATTTGGAAATCTTACCAAACTGATGCAAATAGCAAGAAGCACAAAATACAGCAAGTGATAGGTAAGGAGTAAATGAGAAGAGGCTGAAAGGATTTTACAGAAAAGCAATACTTAAAAGTCGTAGAAGCTGCTTATAAACAAGAAGACCATTTGGGAAAGTGCAATGTCCATTGGAGTGTCAGGGATTAAAAGTGGTTGTTAGGCAGAGCCAGAGAGAGCAGGAGCCATACAAGGGACCTCTAAGTTATCACATGGCTGATTTCCTTCATAGATGGATACTCTTAGCATTTCAAGGAACAGTCTTTTATTGTCATTTTTCCAGCACATTTTAAATGGCTTTACAGATTACATGCCCAACTCCAAATGCTTGGGCAAGGTTTACAGAAACCAGTTATTAGTTATTATTATTTACATGCACATATTGCCAAGCCACTAAATAATTACCATCATGTTTCAGTGCAGAATATTTCTTTACAATCTGAAAACATAATGGCACCAGACACACTGCATAAAGAAAAGTATTTTCAATTACGTCATGGTAATAATTGGCTTCACTGCTTTATATGAATTGAATATTTAAAATATCATCACAAAAATAGCAATCCTGTAGTAGGTATTATCCTCTCCCATAATGGAAGCACAGGTCACAGAACACCCTCCTTTCCTCATTACTGATGCTGCTAGAAACCAGACTAATAACTTTATTGTCACCACACATTTCTGCAAGGTTTTGCATATGTCTAAAATGCAGATATTAACCCCTGCTTTAAACATTCTTTCACCAGCACACAACTGTGAACCCTTTCTCTAAGAACTCCAAATATGGTGTCTGACCTGAAATAAAAGAGCTTTTCCAGTTTCGTGGTAAAAGAGAAAAAGGGAGTTCTTTATCGAAAGCATATTAGCATATTTTGCCTCATTAATAACTTCACTGCAGCATTAATTTGCTTAATTATTGCACTTAGAATTCAACATGGTAACTAATTAATTCAAAGGCTGAAAAAAAAAAAATCCCAAATTTGGAACCATAACACATACACACATAGCCTGCTTTGTGAGCACACTTTTTTGGAAAATCATTCTTTTTTGTTCTATTCCATGAAACACTAAATCTGTGGACACAGTAAGTCAAAAATTATCTTTTCAATGATTTATTTTAATACATTTTCCCAGGTTTGCCCATTTAGGCTTCTCTCCTGATGAATCTTCGTATAATAAATGGGGTTAATGCATCTCAACAGCCTGCTATCAGGACTTCCAGCTCCATTACCCACTATTAAGATCTTGTTCTCTTCCTCTGCAAATCTTTCTTTCTATTTTACTGGCAATGACCAACAGGCACGCTAAATTCTTAGCAGGTCATTTGAAAGCAGGAGTTCACTTCTCTCTAAACAGCCCCAAAATTACCTTCCTATAGCCCAAAAGAGACAAAAAAAAAAGACCAAAAAAAACCCCCAACCCCAAAACACCCCTCTCCAGTTCATAAAGTCTTTCACTGTAACTGAAAAAGAAAATCTTGGGGTATTTGGGTCACCTCTAAAATTCTCACAATCAGAATTGGGAATGATATTCCAATAATTCCAAATTCCTTCTTAACTGCTTGCTTACCAGTCTTACATCTTAACGAGAAAAAACCATCACAAACCAATCAATGCTCCAGGGCTACTCTGAGCCAACTGTCTCTCACGTGGTGCTGCAAAGGCTGCCCAATAATGCAGGGGATGCTCACAGTGATGCTCCAGTGATGCTCACAGAGGCATATGGTCCATAGCCATGTTAACAGAAAACCTTAACTGAATACAGCCGCATCAGAAAACAACTATTTCCAGCCCTGCTACTCAGGCTGAAAAAAACACTTACATATTGGTAAGAAGCTGGTATAGCCGGACTGGTCACCACACTGCTATTTGGTTGCTGGGGCAGCTCACTTCCCACTACGAGTACTTTGCTGGTTTAGTCTCTTGGTGTCCTCATCCATTTATACTTTGGCATGTACCAGCTTGGTGAGACGATGGAGGATTTCAAGGTGCTGGCCTCCACTGTACACAATTTTATTCTCTTAGGTTGTTTCTATTTATACAACAAGCTTGCTTACCCTCAGCTGCACTTTTTAAAGAGAGATACCAGGAATGGGGATTGACAGAATCTGCCGTAGATAGCTTAAAACTTTTCAAGCTCAGTGTTGTAGCTCACGTTATGTTGCAAGAGAATTGTGTTTAATAAGTCTCTCTGCTTTTACTGGCAGTATTTAAGGACAAGAGAAGTCCATCAATGCAGTGGTCATTTTCTCAGGGCTTTGGGTATCTAAAATGGGACTTCAGTGAAAGTGAGGCGCTTAGATCCAAATCGCCCCATTCAAAAGCTATTTAGCCCTGTAGATACCTAAATTCAGTATTCTTTTTCCAGTTAAAAACATGAGAAAACATTCCAAAAATTAGAGTTCTGCTTCCTGGCAAGCCTAGGTCTGATCCAGGTAGGGAGCTCAGCCTTGTAGGCTGTCAGGACGCAGAAACAAAATATACAGAAAAATATGTTGCTTGTGCAGCCCTCTTCAAGACATATTCTCAGAGCACACCTAACACTGATGCAGTCCAAGTCCTCACAAAATGCACCCTGAAGCCTCTTACTTTTAAAAAGGATCTGAAAAACCAGATGCGGAGGGTATCCTTCTTCTATGTAATAGCCTGAAGAGGTTTTTAAAGAGCTTCATACAATTATCTTGCCTCTTACGTTCCTGTTCCCTCTTCCATCCCTTCTCCCTGGAGTCATGTATAAGGCATTTTTTTTCTGCACAGTGTCCCTCCCCACCTCATAAGCCCATCACCTGCTAGTTGCGTCTTTTGTGACGTGCAGATTCAAACCCTCCCCAACAGAACAGAGAACAAACCCGGGTCTTTAATTGCTTGGATAACTGCCCTAACCAGGAAGCCACCATGCAAGAGACAGACTCCATCACATTCCAGATGTGTCTTGCAGCAAAAGAATGAGCCTTGTTCCATCTTTTAAGAAAAAAATAAATTATTGTTTGGAAAAGCCCTACTGTAAGGTGAGAGATGCTCCTCACTACAGCCAGGAGGTGGACACCTCGGGGCTGCAGGTTGGGAGGATTTCAGACACCGCGCAGTCCTCCGACACCCATTCCTAGCTCACAGGTCTGGCCAGCCCTCCACACAACGGACATCCCTCTGAGAAGCCAAGCCCATAGCTGTGTTTGAAAACTCTGGCTGGGCAAGTGAAAGATAGGCAGCAAAGCACGTGGATTTGAGAACTTCTTCCAGATCTTGCCTCTGGTTTTGGTGCACTGCAGTGCCCCGGGCTGGAAATTCTGTAGCAGCATCACATTCATTACAAAAATGAAGGATGTTCTTAAATTAAGCATGAGGATGAATAATAAGAGCACACATTCTGTAATTTATCTGACTTTTTAAATCATTTTACATATTTTATATATCAGACCACTTTCAGAATGGAATGAGCCATAAATTTTTGTGCAGCTACCTCAGTGTCTTTGGTCAGAATTGCCAATGCACCTTCCTGTGGGATAACGTGGTATCCAGGAAAGAACAGGGTAAATTTGGTACTACCTGGATGTCTCTGCTAAGAAGTAAGCATCAAAAAGAGACAGCTTCGCCATGTGAAATGTTAACTTTCAGTTGCTGCATTGATTCAGTGGGTGAATGAAGCCGTTCAAATCCCTTTAAATCAAAACTATGGCTTGAGGCTATCTGCAGTCACTTAGAGATAGTCTACTTTTGGGGGGCCTTCCTTTCTGGCTGTTTGTGAGGGAAGCTGAAGTCCCTGGTCACAGTTCTGGGCCAAGTTGTAGCATCCCCAGCAAGTTCTTTAGCAGAGGAATTACAGACTGGACACCCAGAGCAAGCAGAGAGCCAATGCTGAGCTGAATTAGCAAAAGATCTATTTAAGGAAACATGTCTAGCATCTGTTTTATTGAGCATATGTACTCTGCTCATTGCTGTGCACCATTAACACTTTTCATGCAGAGTTTGTAAGACGCACATGAGCATTACAGAAGCTAGGAGACTGCTATTTTTTTCCTTCTTTATTTTGCCTCATCAAGACTTCATTCAGGACCACTCTAGCCTAAAATCACCCCAGTGGTAAAAAATAAAATCCCCCTGCCAATTATCTGAAGGACAACGGGGCATTAAATACAGAGGGAATTTTCAGAGTGATTAATAGACATCAGGGATATGACCTTATTTCAGCTACAGGAGTCCAGATAACTGAGGACAGACGTACTACGTTATACATGAAAACACATGTTTAACCACTGTTAGTAATGACAGGATCTAACAAGACAGGATGCTCTGTCCTCTGTCTGTGCTGATCCCGGCAAGCAAACGGTCTGAGCGAGGTTGCCCTCCCACGGTCTGAGGGAGGAGACCCAGTGGGAGAGCAGTCACCCCTTCCACCACCCCACGTCCCCTGGACAGCTGTACTTGGGAGCACCTTCACCAAACACAGACCCTCCTCCCCATGTTTCCAGCTGTGATGGATGGGATAGAGGAAACCCTGTGGAGCAGCCCTCTGCCCCATGCTCCTGGTCCCCAGCTCCCCAGGCTGGGAGGACCCAGCAAAAAGCCTTTCTCCCGGCTTTCTCCCAGACTAAAGCATCCCAGCTAGAATATGTGGAGACTGAACCAGCTGAAGTCAGTGGGTAGGTGAATGCACTGTAAGGGAAAAAAAAGCCCTGCTCAAGCATCACACAGTCTCACTGCCTCATTTCTGGTCTGGACACCCCAAAAGGCACACAGGCCGGGAGGTTAATCTAAAATAACTAGAATATTCAGAAGCTGGTGGTTGGATCTCCTTGGGGCTCACAAGGGGCAGATCAGGCCTCTCGTTGCTTTCATTATCTGGGTTACAATGAAAAGAGAGAAAAGAGGGTAGAGGCAGGCACTTCCCTGCAGACTCCTTGCCCAGATGTTAAACCAGCTGGCTACGAACCCAACACAGAGGCTTTGATGCCAAAGCCAGGGCTGACAACAGGAGATGGAGACATGGCCTCTACCTTTCCCCTTCTTGCCAAAACAGACCAAATGATGTGTAGCACAGCCCAAATTCCCCACAACAAACGCCAACCCGTGACACCGCTCTGCAGAGTCCCACGTCCCCGTCAGTATCATGTCCCTCAGGGTTTGGAGAAGACCTTCACCACCTGCACCAGCTCTTGCCAGTGGACCTGGAGGGGCAGCCCCATGAGGACCACAAGCTGTGGGGCTGCAGTGCCCATACCTTGCATTGCCTTTGCCTTGAACCGTCCCAGTGCCTTGCCTGCCCCCATACCCATTCACATCTCACAACTTCTTACTCCCCATACCGCTGCTTTGAGCTGTCGCAGTGACCCTCCTCCAAAGATTTTTCATCCTCATTCTGTTAAATCTTCTCCTTCCCTTTTGCCCAGCACATATTTCTAATTTGTATTTAAAGTACGATTCTCACAAGAAATGCACTTAGTCCCCCAGGCAGGGCAGGAGAGGTAGCTCAAATAGACACCTGCATTGGAGAGAGAATAGCTCTGTTTTCTGGTAATCCGTCATGTTCTGGGCCACATGCAGGAAATTCAGCAAATCCTCCTTAGGAGAAGTCCCTCGTGTCTCTGAACTGAACGGCTGGCACCCTGCACCGTGTTCATCCACAACATGCTGGCATTCACAACAGGTAAATAAAAACATTATTGCCAAATGATTCTCCCTTCTCATTTCGAAAAAACAGCAGTCTGTTGATAGAAAATTTTGATTTACATAACCAGCAACTATCAAACTGATAATACGGAGCAGCCAACACTGATAAGTAGAAATTAGGACATTTACCAGATTCAGAATGCTTGAAATACTGTGATGTCTCTTTAAAAACAATGAAAAACCATTCTGTATAAAATCTTTCAGAATGTTTTATTTCCTCAAGAGAACGGATCTCTTTTCTTAAAAAAAAAAAAAAAAGACTCACTAATATTAAAATATACTGAACCTAATAGAACAGAACGTCTCCTTTGAAGTTGTTTCAATCTTTTTAAATATCTAAAGGACCTAACCCGCACAGGGCTTGCACGTTTTCAGCCTGGGAAAAAAAAAAAAATCAAAGCTTTCTCCCCTTTTTCCCCCATGTACACCTGCTTGCCAATTATGGGAATTAGAAAAAAAATCAGTGTCTGAAAGAGGTAGAGTTTTTTACACTTTTGTAATTATGCACATGATTTAATCATTTGGGGAGAGGGACTGCTTGTGGGGAGAGGAGAGTTTTATTCCAAGAGTTATACGTGCACTTCCATCCTGGATCAAGTGTCAACCATCGGGTGATTTTTCATAGGGATCGCCACGCTCCTCTGCTTAACAGCTCATCTCCGATTTGGTCAAACGATCAACAGCTCCTCATCTTCTTTATTAGTCTCTCTGTTTATCTGCCCAGCAATGAGCTCCAGGTCCCTCAGCCAGAGAACAAGCCAAGAATAGCCAGATCCAGAGCTGTGAAAGATATTCTTCCAGCATCATCTGGCTCCTTGGCAGAGTCTGTGGGCAGCTGTACTCACAGCCCCGTGCCTGCCGCTGGGTATGTCATGTGGCCACGCCGTAGTGGTACTGGCTGAGCATCTCTGTCCTCCTGGACACAATTTTCCTTTGATTCACCTTGAATCCAAGAAACCCATTATATGACCATTGTCTCAGATTTGATAAATAAGGGCTTTTTTTAATGACTGCCCATAAAAGATAGCCAACGCGCCTTATTTCTCCTGTCATACTTTATAAATCTATGTACTGCCTTTAAGGACCATTCCCTTCGCCGTACAGGGCATTCTTTGGCAGCACTTTTTCACAGCACGCGAGCAGGATCTTTTCCAGATGATTTGTAGCACAAGGGCTGGACTTCACTGACAGATAAACAAAAAGCCTGAAAAAAAGGCATGGAGCAGAGGACAGGAGGGCTACCTCAGGACTGCTCTGGATATTAAGGCTACATTAGCCAGTCTATAATTTCCAAATTATATTTGCTTTTTTTTTTTTCAGGAAAAACACATCAAAAAAAAAAAGAGTGAGCAAAATGTTATCCCTGATATAAAGGATGCAATCCTACATGGCTATTGCCATGCTTTTCTCTTCCTTCCTTCCTTCTTCCTCCTTTTCTTCCTTTCACAAGAAAGACCAGTAGAAGCTCTGCATATATTAGCTACAAGCACCATCTATAAAAATCCTGTCTTAAAATATTACTCATATCAAACTGTTGCACAGTCAAATTTCATAGGAAACAAAGCCCTAAATGCAACATAAATTACATCAGCATTACAACTTGGGCATAAATTATCTGAACTAAACAAAATCTGACCTTGCTTCTACTAGTTTGGTCAGTGTCTCCATTTTAGATGCTGCAGGTCATCCTTAAATGTAAGTTTGTTCTTTCAGTTGATTTTTACATTCAAATTGGTTTAATAATTCATGACATAACAAGCATTAAAATATAAGCATTTGCTACCTAAGGAACAAACAGTCTGTCAGCTTCAGCAGTAGACGTGACACAGCTGAACACTTGAATCAAAAAAAGATAATATTTCCGTGTACTGCGACTGATGTAACTGTATACAGGCGTTTATTTGTCTGCTCAAAGTTTCAACCCCGATAGTTTTTTTCTTTCTCATTGTATTTGTCTAAATCCAATTGTAATTTCTTCAGGGCACCGATCTGTCTCCTCATATGTTCGTAATGCACCATGTACACCTATGGCACTCTGTAATAAGTAATTTCCTATCTGCTTATGATTAAAGAGGGATTTCAGGTGAAATATTGTAAATTGAAATGGACAGGCTAGGAGGACAGCTTACGTTACCGACATCATTAGGTTGGACATTGTGCTTCAACACAGGATGACAGTCAACTCGTTATGCACAGTTTGAGCCTGCCTATGTGCAGCTCTGAATGCTTGTGAGAGCCATCCTACAACCATTCCCCATGTCCTGACACTGTGTCCCTAAACAACACATTGTACAGAGTAAGAGAGCTCTCCATTAAATGCTTTGTACTGCGGTACACATTTGTTTGTAAGGCTATCTATTGCTTTTTCAAGGGTTACTCTCTGAAAGCAAGCTAGACACATCATGGAGCGACTGGAAATACAGGAGTGCACTGTCTTGGAGGTGAAAAGAAAGTTGGATAAGCCACAGAAGGGGGCGCAGAAAGAGAAGGTGAGATATTGGTTATATTTGTTATATATAGGATTGCCCGGTGACTTACTCGAGGCATGGACACATCCAGATGGGTCTGTTCCCCACTTAACAGTAATTGATTTGTGCAGGTGATATAGCAAACCTGAGGGTCCAGCTGCATGATGCATGCATGGAAGAAGCTCCCAGCATGCTTAGGATTACCGTATTTTTGACAGCAAAAAGGCAAGCGATAGCCTTCTGGGAGTGGTCCCTAGCTTATGACCTTGCCTGCACCCCAGGACACTATGATGCCTATTGGTGGCCAACCCAAAATCCCTCCTCTTCCAGAAACTCAGCCCTATATATGTCCTTGCTGTCCCCTAAAAGCAAAGCCCTTTTCCCTCAGCCTTCCCACTCCAGATCCCTCAGCTTCCCACAGAGTGCCTGTGCCCAACCTCTGCTGACCCCGACCTCATAAACCATCTCAGAGCTCAAATTCCCCAGCTACTCCCAGACCACAGGTCCCAGCCTCCCCCACTCCAGCTGCTGGCCCCAAAGCCTCTGGAACCTCAGGATTCCCACCATGTCTCCCCCATCACCTTCCCCCCAGGCTCTCATCTCCCCTGGCTTCCTCAAACCCCCTAATACTCCCCAAGCCTGCACCCCAGACTTTCCACCTCACAACCCCCTTTCCTCCCTCTAGGGTCTACCCACATTTCCCTTTGATTCTTTCCCTTTCAAATCCTCCCACCAACTCCCTTCACCACCTTGTCTCCCTCTCCCACCTTTGCTCGCTCACTCCAAGTTTTCCCACCCCACCATCTCCCCAATACGTTCTCCCTATACAGACAGTCCTACCTGCCTCCATCCCCGCCACTCACATCTACCACACCGCTGACAGCCCTGATGTCCCACAGGGACAGACCTTCAGCTTCCCCAAAGGTTGAAACCCCACAACCCCCTTTCCCTACCCGCGTCCTCTCTAAAAGAGTCATTCTGGGTGAAACTCCCATCAATAGTGACTTCACTGAGAATTTAGGTATCTGGAAGGATTTTAGAAAAATAAAATCAGTAGCTTTGATTTTTTTTTCACTGCAGCTTTTCTAAGGGACCTAACTATAGACTGCCCTCTGTGGAGTCTTATTTCAGCTGTAAGACAAGGAAGGAACTGTCTCGCCCAAGAACACACAGAGAGGCCATGGCATGGCAGTATAACCTAGATCTTCAGACTCGTGAGGCACACCTTAAACAAACTGTGCCTTAGCATCATTTTTGGCTGCACAAAATGAGTTCCTCACAGCCTCAAGGCTCACCTGGGTCTTTAGCCTTTGACTGCCTTAGAAGCCCATTTTCCCCCTCATAAAGCTGCAGTCCCTCTATAATGCTTCAGTGCTATTTATTCTCAAACACCACATTACTGAGGCAGCAAAATGAGGGAGCCCCATGCAATGGTTTCTTCCTCAGCGAAGGAAGAGCAGAGAAGGTTTACGGCTGCAGGGAAAAGGAAGCCGAGAAGGTCACTGCGTACCTGGAGGACAGTGAACAAAGAAGTCACCACCTGGGCAGCCAAAGTTTGTTGCTTAATGAGCAATCACTGATCTAAACCCCCATCACGCCACAGGCAACTTGCATCATTACAGGCCATACAGGACAGGGTTTTCCCTCCACAGACCTCTATATTTCCATGGCTATGACACCCAAGAGAACCTCACTGGAAGTACATTAGTAAGACTGCAAAGTCAGTCACTTAAACTAGGAAATATGGGGCCTAAGGTGGTCTTTGCAGCCCCAGTCACACTGTGATACAATCCTTATTTGCACAGTGGAGTGTTATTTCTCCACCGGCCTCCTGCTCTGCTCCATAGACCTGAGAGCCCTCATTCCCTTCAGTGGCGTGTTCTGGGTCCTTGCTTCACGCTGCAGTTTCCTCACACCGCTCAAGTCCTACTTGGGATGGAAGCAATAATTTTCTCATAGACTTTTCTTTGGCCTTCCCCACTCTTAAATTAGAGCGATTCACAGATGTTAATTATCTTATTTCCATAATGAACCCATGGAAGGAGGGTGTATCATTAAGTCTGCATTACAGCTGGTGAGCTGAGACACAAAGAGATGGAGGTTAGTAAGTTAATATCCACTAATTTTGCACAACTAAGATGAAACGTCAAGGCCTGCTTTCCCCTCACTCTGGAGGGCCTGACATTGCAAACTCCATGATGCTCTATGTGTATCTCCCTAGACCTTAAGATACAAATACTGGAAAAGCATAACTTCACCACCAGCTCTCCGGCAGTTGTCCCCAGAGTTGCAAGCCTTAGGTCCATTGCACAGACCGTGCCCCGTTTGAGGAAGCACAGAACCAAGACCAGCGTTGGGCTATCATGGCCAACCTTTCTTGAAATCCAGAGGGTAAGGGATGTTTTGCTAGTGGGTTTTGACAGCTGTTTCCTGATGGCAGAGGAATAGCTGGCTCTGTCTCACAAATACCCAGAATAGCAATTCAAGTTTGTGGCAGACCAGGAAAAAAAGTGCTATGATCGGAACAGATTCTTCTGACTTTTTTCTCCCCAGACCTTCATCCCTGTTTCATTCAAACCCAGCAGTTTCCTCCTCCACCTGCCTGAGACCACAGAGAGATGCAGACTGCTTTCAGGTCTCTGGATCTGCCCAGCCTGTACTTAAAACAAACGCCAGTCCCAGCTAAGGTCATGGTGTACTCACTGCAGGTAGAACCTGGAGGGGGATTTACCTGCTTAATCTGTACTCAACGCCTGCAGGCTGCAGTGTTTTAAATGTACGACCCAGTTCAGTTGAATGCTTATAAAAACGGCACAAATCACTTGCCTGCTTTAGCAGGACATCTTCTTGCAAAACTTCAAGTCCTCAAATGAAACCATGAAAACTCCATGATTTAAAAAAAAAAACCAGCAAACAAACCAGAAAAGAAAAAGAAGAGAGCCTGGATATTTATCCCACAAGCAAAACAACCATAAAAAAAGCCCAGGATAAATTTATCCTAGCCTCCTTTCTGAGATAGCTGAACAGCTTCAGATGAAACTTTCTCTTCAAAAGAACCAACAGCCTGAAGCGGACACCCAGCATGGAAAATTTCAGCTTAAACAGTTAATACTTGCTGAAGAATAAGCTCCTGGAGACAGTCTTCTATACAATGTAAGCATTGTTATTACAGGACTCCCTACAGGACATGGAGAGCCCTGAGTGCCTCCCCCCAGCGCACCGGCTACCTCTGCCCCTGCTCCCCTTGCCCGGCTCTCCGTTGCCCCTTTCCAGCCCAGCTCTGCCAGGACCAGACTCACATTGTCACCCTCAGCTGCTTTCTCCAGGGTAAGATAGCACAGCAAACCCAGTACTGGGGAGTCACTAATCCAGCACCTTCAATCCAAGCTGCAGCTCTCCTATACATACTTGCAGTTCCTTATATTTTGTACTTTTTGCTGTCCTTATCTCCTGTGCACCTGCCACATGTCTTTTAACTGGTTAATGACTTTATGCCTGAGCTGAGCACACAGTCTCTTAGCGAGCATCATGTGTTCATGTTGTGTTACGTATCTTGGAAAGTTGCATTTGGATATGGTATATCTTCCTCTTTGCAATGCCAGGGGTATCTCACACAAGCCTCCGTAACTCTTTTGATGGACTGTAGACAGCTTGCTCATTAGTCTAGTATCTAATTGCTTATCAGTCACACTCTCAAGCTCCTCATTACTTCACTTACACAGCTACAGTAATTAGATTTCACATTTCTTTAGACTCTTATGGCATTGTTTTAGCCTACTGAGGAGGCACTCATATATAATACACATATATTATAAATTATCTCCTATAATTATCATATTCATTATAATATATAACACATACATATACATACATAATGCTGCTGAGGCAAACTCAAACCCCCTCCAGTTCTAAGCATTCAGGATGCTCCAGGAACATCTCTGAATGCTTGTTTGTCAGTTTTGACTTCTGCGAGGCTTCACCCATCTGTGACCCTTTCCTTACAAACTGTGCCTGTCTGCATCATTTTCTACCTCTCACCCACCACCGCGTACCTCTCCCGCAAAACAAAGCTTTCGGTTCTGCTCACTGCGGAGATGCAAATTCTTTTAGGCAGAAGCACAAATTTGATGTTTAGTACAGCAGCAAATAGAAAAGTCACTTGAGCTATCAGCCCTTATTTTGGGGGATAACATAGATTTTATGCCTCTTTTTTTGTTCTAATTTGATGCATTTCTTTAGCACCTATTCTCTAAGCCTTAAGCTTTTTTTGCGAGATCATTCCACACATTTATTACAGCACTTAAAAAGCAACAACAATTTATTTAACTTTTCAGAACAGCATTCTGCAGACTTTGGGGCCAGATTAATTTTTTTTCCTGGGGATCACGTGTGAAATATGTGCTGGTGTCTGTATTTCCAGATGCAAAAACCACAGACACTGGGTGGCATGTAAAATTGTGCACCTCTTTTTAAAGTGAATTAAATAAGTTTAACCAGATGGTTAAATCTGAAAAGGTAAACAGGTAATTTCCCCCAAATTCTAAAGGGGCTATATCATCACAGGCTATGTCTCCAGAAGTAAACTAAGCAGAGCCAGAGTACGGAGCATTTTATTCAGTGTTATAGATGTAGCCATAGAGAGTGCAATGGCTTCCAGATCACCTCCTCATCCTGATGTGGTGCACATTTCCAGGCGCAGGAGGGATGGGTGACATTTGGGGATTGACTGGCTATCTCCTAAAGATGGACAAACACAACACCCTGGACTACAGTGCTGATTTGTCCCTCAGCCTTGGCAAACACCTCTGCTCCTCTCCACTCTGCCACCAGCTCTGGTCCCAAGTCCCATCACCCAGAGCCAGCATTGTGCCTCCTCAGCTAGACCCCTTCAGCGAAGTGTATGTGGACAATGAGCAAACGCCGTGCATGAAAGATGGGCGGTAAGTACAGGAACATTTTGTAGCTCTGGAGGTCAAAGTCCTGCTGGAGGTCAAAGAATGGCAGGTTCAGACAAAAAAAAAAAGGAGGGAAAAGTCTTCCCGTGGCCTCATAAAGCAGTCTGACCTAATCCTGAGCAACACCCCAAACTCATGAAATGCAGCAAAACATAGCGGTAGAAAAGCTTAAAGCAAAAATCCCGGGTGAAATACTCAAGAGTGCCTAAATGATTTAGGAACCAAATTTCCACTAGTCCCCAAGCTTCCGAAAAGTTTACTTCTCATTGACTCGGTATGAATATCTAAAGCCTTTCCAAATTTCTTGTAACGGGATGTGTTTGCTCTCCATCCTCCTCTTTACTGTTGTGTGCCATTTCCCCACCTTACTCTGCCCAGAGCTAGCTGCATGTCAGGCAGCAACACGCTGGCGGTTATCGAAGCTAAAATTGGTCCTTGTAAGAAACACAGCACGTTAAAGGTGGAGACAGGGAGGGATGTTTAACTCTGAGCCCCACCTGCAGATAGGAAAGGGAGATGATCCCAAACTCAGGATGAAGGAGAGCAGCCTGATCGAACTCGCCACTGCTCCCCCCCACTGCCTTCAGGGCCGGTGGGCTCCTCGCCATGCCGAAATAAAACCTCAGGCTGGGCAGACTCCTGGCCCCTGGAGGCAGCCGGCTGAGGGATGATGCTCGCCCGCTCCCCGGGAGTGAATAGCGTTCCTGCCCTGGCAGGCGGCCAAGTGCGGCAGCCGCCTGCGTCTGGGCTCCTCCACTGCTCTCACAGCCTCTTCAACAGAAGTGACACGAGGCACACTCTTGCTCGCAGCCTGCTGCCGCTCAGGAGGTTGGGAGGAGAAGAGACTTAGTCCTTCACAGCTGGGGGGCTCTGACTTTGCAAGCTGAGGCGTGATTAAGATGGAGGATGAGGGGGGGAAGAGAGGGGGGAGAAGAAGAGGCGAGATGGAGGAAAGGACTCTCCTCCGACTCGCTGAGTCCCTGCCTTTCCATTGCATTTTTCCCCATGCCACCCCTCACTGTAATCCTCCAGGAAACAACCAGGAGCAGTTCAGGGCATGAACCTGCAAAGCTCCCCCCAGCCCGGGAATCAGAAGCTGTGGCGCTGTGCCCAAGCTCATTAGTCCTGCTGTGACACTGGGCTAATTAGCTCGAGCATGGCATCACGCTAATGCAACTTCTCTCTTTCCAGGACCTCAACGAGGATCGCTTCCCAATGTCCCCTCCTGCCCCATGGGTGTATCAGCATGGAGGCAAGAAATCAGGTGTGTGGGGTAAGACTGAAAATATAGAGACAGCAGAAAAATGGGGAGGATATTTTTATTGGGATAGTAACAATATATTGGCATGTATGTAACTATCCTTGTGCTTATATAAGGATATGATCTTACCGGGACGACTTCAGAAATTGTAGGAAGGAAGCAGAGCCCAAGGAGTGACGTGGCTGTGCTTGTTTAGTGCGGCACCGGGTGAGTGACGCTGGGTGGGTGGCACTGGCTGGCCAGGGGCAGCAGAAGGACATTCAGAAAGGGACCTTGCATGCCAAATAGCGAGGGAGCTTCCTCTCAGAGAAATCAGTGGAGCCCATCACAACCACCACACGTAAGTATTCGCAGAGGACTGTACATCTTCATGGTAGCTGAGAGGTGGATTTTTTCTGCAAATTCATCATTCGTAAGAGTCTGAAATCCCGAACAGTCCTTCAAGGAGGAGAGTGTGAACGAGGCCCAAGAGGAAACAAGGAGCTGCTGGAGGAAAGCCAAATATACCAGCCCGCACACCTTCAAAGTGGTATGAAAGACATCCCGGCCAGGTGTACAGCAGCAGCCATGGAGGGGAAGCACCAATTCGCAACAGCCAGGGAGAGAAGCTGTGCAGCTCCCCTCTTTAGCACCCCAGCGATCTGACCAGACTCCAGGCTGTGGAGAGGGTAGGCATTTCTTCAGGTCTACAACGGAGCCTGGCACGAGCAACTACTCTGTTATCTGCACTCCCTAAAACCAAAGGCACCGAGGCAAAATAACCAGAAAGGACCTGCATAATAAAGGTTTTTCCTTCTAAGGGCATCTCTGACCTCCTAACGGTCCTGATGGTGGGCAAACAGAAGAACTTGGGCTGTCATCTGTCCAACACATCCGCAATCTGCAGTGCAGTTGTCTTCACAACACCGCTGTGAGGTAGAGAAGTGCTCTGTGGACATGAGGGGCTGAGTCTGAGAGAGCCTCAAGTCCTCATCCAGGCTAAAATATGTCCAACTCCCATCACGTTCAATGGCAGTTGAGCACCTAAACACCCCAGACTTTGGTGGGGCTGAGCCTCATTAGCTTGCGTCAGACGACAGAGAGGAGAACTGAACCTGGGCACCTGCCTAGTGGTTCAACAGCTGAAAAGCCTCATCTATCTCAGAAAAGGTAGAAGGTAAAGAGAGCTGGAAAAGGGGGGGGCAGAAGGGGGAGGGGCACCAAGGGGTCAGGTTATGTGGAATCACCAGCTGGGTTGTGGGATAGGAGGGAAAAACTCACATGTAGCCACCTTGCAGGCAAGGCACACTAGGGAGCACCCCAAAAAGCCCGCAGTAGACCCCGGCTGAGGGTCACATGGGGGGGCCTTTAGGAATGCGCTGCTCCAGGGATACCTCCAGGCAGCACACACGAGGCCCACGCTGTGTGGGGAATGCGAAGAACTGATCTTTTGTTTCACGCCCCTTTGTTTTAACCTCTTGAATCAAAGACCCCAGCTGCTACTCCGGGAGAGGCTAGAAATTAATCCAATTAAAAAATAAATTCCCTGTGGAATCAAAACTGCTTGCCAGGTGGGGGGTATGGGCATGCGATCTCTTTCTTCTGCAAAACAAACTCTTTCTTCTAAGCCACATTTCACAGAGGGGAGATACAGGCAGGGAAGCATTTGGAGCAAATACAAAAAACAAATGATCGGGATGATTTATAACCCTGGTACCAACCAGCAGCTCACAGGAAGGATCGCAGCCTCCGTCTTCTATAGCCTGCATGGCCGGAGACAGAAGCACAATGCCGCATGCTACCCTCCAACACAAACAGTCATAGAGCAACAAAACCCTTTGCCGCTTCGTTCCACTCTTTTGTTTTCCAGGGTTTTTGGTCAGCCGGGGCTTGTGGAGCTTGACAGGTTAACCCACACTTCCTTGGTTGCGGCAGAAATGATTAAACAGAGGGGGTTGTTTAGGCCGTGAAGCAGAAGGAATTCTTTTGTTTTTGTAGATCACTCCAAGGCAGCGGAGCCCGCCGGGATGCCCAAGAAGAAAGAGGCAGGGGCTGAGTGCGGCGACAGGTTTCCAGGGAGGGAGGTCGTGCCACCCCTCTACAGGCTCAGAGACGAGGGGTGGGGGGACATGTTGCATCCCAACTTCACGGCTGCAGAGAACTCGGCCGGACCTTCTGGGTACGTGGGTGAGTGGGACCAGCTGGAGACCGTGCCCAGATAGCCTGGCTTCTCCCTGCCAGGCTCAGCAAAGCCCCGGCAAAGTAGTACCACCCTAGGGCTTGTGCTACAAGGGAATCCCACCCCATCGCCCCGAGGGCATGCAGTCACCATGCAGCTTATGTTGAGGGGAACTGGGGCCAAGGGGAGAGGGGGACTTTCAATAGCCAGGGCTTGGTGCCTCTAAGATGTCCTGGGACAGGGGAAGCACATTCAACACAGCCACCTCTTCTTAAAGCCTGGCTCGCTTCCACCGCCCCGTGTGTGCATTAAGCTGCACATCCTCCCTCAAGGTCTATGTGGCCCTGAGGTACTGGGCTGGATCTCTATGGGAGTCTTACCTTCTCTTGCAGCCCCAAAATGTAACACCTCCTAGCTTATCTCCATCGACAGGGATCTCTGGAGAGAATCCCAGGCACCTGCTGAGGGGAGGAAAGTCTTACCCTGTTGCACGGGGGACGCCGATACCTTGGGATACATGCAAACTCATTGTGCTGTAGGCAATGGTGAAAAGGGCCAGAGCCGTAAATGCCTGTGCTCAGCTGGAGGAGTGAAGGGAAGAGGAGGAGGAGGTCCCGGGTTTTTGTCACCCTCAGTAAGCCAATAACTATCCTGGGAGAGGGGAAGAGCACCCACAAACTTTAAAAGCTGGATCAGAATCAGGGGAAAAAGTAAATTTAAAGCTAAAAAAAAAGGTACCTGGAGTGATTTGCTGGCCACCACTGACTTGATTGATGTTGGCATCAGGCTGGTGGTCTAGGAGTGCTTTCACTCCTTGGGAGCAACACGTTACCCAGGGATTCAGGTTCACAGGGATGGGTGGGGGAGTCTTGCTTTTTCCTTTGCCTGACGCGCACCTCTCGGAGCAGCTTTGATTTCTGTGTCTAAGTGGTACGGGAAGGAGCTTGGCAGCAGAGATCAGACCTCCGGACACTGTGAAACGCCTCCTTCTTAGCAGGCTCTGAGCCTCCGCAAAAACCCTCACTAAGTGCAAGAGAGCCGGTAAATTATTAAAACACCCTTGCAACAGCTCCGGAGAAACCACCAGTGCCTCAGATTCAAAGGAAAGGCTGTGGTGTGAGAATCCCCATTAGTAACAATACGCGCAGTTTGCAAGAACATATGTCCCCGCATGGAGCAATCAACCAATCTGGGCTGTTTAACCACAATATTTCAAAGAAGTGCTTTTAATGCAGCTGATCCGTATGTTTATTTTTGAGCTGTAAAACGGGATTCTTCACTAGCCTTTCAGAACACTTCTGTAATGGACTCTATCCAAACTATCGGGGAGAAGGCTTTGCTCCAGCGGAGCGACTGATATGTATTTTTTTTTAAATCAAAGTCACGACTGTGGAAAAAAGAATAGCCCAGGCAGACAGAAAGTGCATTTGCCCTCTAAAAAAAAAGGCAAGAGGAGCAAGACCCCACTGGGACGCTCTTGAGAATGGGTTTGGGTCAAAAGTGCGTGAGATGGGGACCGGGTGGATGGGAACGGGGAAGGATTTCCAAGCCTCTTCTGATGCAGATACTTGAGCACACATTGAAAATTTAGCCCTTTGCACCCTTTTCTCCTGCAAAGTGCATGGGAGGTGAAGGCAGGTCCTGGTTTATCGATCGATTGATTTTTTTATGAAGAATAAGAGCTCCTCGTGGAATAGCCATGCCTTTGCGGGGATGGAGGGCGGGGCGGGGGGGGGAGAGGGGGAAGGT
>WAAD01026991.1:26214-52710 GCA_013389945.1 Fregata magnificens | reverse complement strand
GCCCAGCCCCGCGCAAGTGCCATGAGCCCCCTGCGGCTGCTGGCCGTCGCCTGCCTGCTGGCCCTGTCCCGCTGCAAGACGGTGAGGTACCGCACCGACGAGGAGGGCGCGCCGGGGACGGTGATCGGTACGCTGGCCGACGAGATGCCGGTGAAGGCGCCGGGGGAGATGAGCTTCCGCCTGATGCGGCAGTTCAGCAACAGCTCGCTGGTGCGGGTGCGGGAGGAGGACGGGCAGCTGAGCATCGGCGAAGCGGGGCTGGACCGGGAGCGGCTGTGCGGGCAGGCCCCCCAGTGCGTCCTGGCCTTCGACGTGGTGAGCTGCTGGCGGGAGCGCTACCGCCTGGTGCACGTGGAGCTGGAGGTGCGCGACATCAATGACAACGCGCCACGATTCCCCCGCGCCCAGATGGCGCTGGAGGTGTCAGAGAGTGCCGCGCCTGGCACCCGCCTCCCGCTGGAGGTGGCTGTGGACGAGGATGTGGGCTCCAACTCCATCCAGAGCTTCCAGGTCTCCCTCAACAGCCACTTCGGCGTGGAGGCACAGACGCGGGCAGATGGGGCACGCTGTGCCGACTTGGTGCTGCTCCAGGAGCTGGACCGCGAGCGCCAGCCCTCCTACACGCTGGAGCTGGTGGCCAAGGATGGTGGCAGCCCGGCGCGCTCAGGCACGGCCACCGTGCACGTCCGTGTCCTTGACGCCAATGACAACAGCCCTGCCTTCGCTCAGGGCTCAGTCACGGTGGAGCTGCCCGAGGACGCGCCGCCCGGCTCCCTGCTGCTCGACTTGGATGCCACTGACCCCGACGAGGGCCCCAACGGCGAGGTGGTCTACGCCTTCGGCAGCCAGGTGCCCCCCGAGGCGCGGCGGCTCTTCCGCCTCGACCCACGCTCAGGCCGCCTCACGCTGGAGGCCGCAGTGGACTACGAGCGCACCCGCACCTACGAGCTGGACGTGCGCGCCCAGGACCGCGGCGCCAGCCCCCGCGCCGCCACCTGCACCGTCGTAGTCCGCCTCACCGATGTCAACGACAACGCGCCACGCATCAGCATCAGCGCCCTCCGTGGCGCTGCCAGCGCTGCTGGCGTGGCCTACGTCAGCGAGGCAGCGGCCAGCGAGAGCTTCGTGGCCCTCGTCAGTGCCTCAGACCGTGACTCGGGCGCCAACGGGCAGGTGCGCTGCAGCCTTCGTGGCCATGACCACTTCGCCCTGCAGCGTGCCTACGAGGACAGCTACATGATCGTCACCACAGCGGCACTGGACCGCGAACGCATCCCCGAGTACAACCTCACTGTGGTGGCCGAGGACCTGGGCTCGCCACCCTTCAAGACCGTCCGCCAGTACACAGTGCGGGTGAGCGATGAGAATGACAACGCGCCGCTCTTCGCCAAGCCCCTCTATGAGGTGGCCGTGCCAGAGAACAACCCCCCAGGTGCCTACATCACCACCGTGGTGGCCCGCGACCCCGATCTTGGCCACAACGGTAAGGTCACCTACCGTCTCCTGGAGACACAGGTCATGGGGGCCCCCATCTCCACCTACGTCTCGGTGGACCCCGCCACTGGGGCCATCTATGCCCTCAGGACATTCAACTATGAGATCCTCAAGCAACTGGACCTGAGGATCCAGGCCACTGATGGAGGCTCCCCACAGCTCTCCAGCAGCACCCTCGTCAAAGTGAGGATGGTGGACCAGAACGACAACCCTCCCGTCATCATCCACCCGGTGCTCACCAATGGGACGGTGGAAATCGGTGTGTCCAGCAAGACCTCCCGGGACTCCCTGGTGGCCCAGATCAAAGCTCGAGATGCAGATGATGGGGCCAATGCTGAGCTCACCTTTGCCTTCCTGGAAGAGCCCCAGCAGGACCTTTTCACCATCAACCCAAGTACTGGGGACATTGTGCTGAGGGGCGACCTCTCTGAAGAGCTGGGACAGCTGTTCAAGGTCATCCTCACTGTGACAGACCATGGCAGACCACCCCTGGCCACGACTGCCACAGTCAACTTCCTGGTGACCGCCACTGCTCCTTCCAGTATCCAGGAGATAGCCAAGCCCAGCTCCTGGGAAGGAAAGGCTTTGCAGTGGGACATCCCTCTGATCGTGATCATCGTCCTGGCAGGCAGCTGCACCCTCCTCCTGGTGGCTATAATCACCATCGCCACCACCTGCAACAGGCGCAAGAAGGGGAACGAGATCAAAAACAATGCTTCCTTGAAGGAGCAGATAGACATCTCCCACCTGGAGAATGGCCGGCAGGAGGAGGGCAGCCAGAGGGGGAATGTGTTTGAGGTACGAACCTTTCCCAGCAAAACCTCTTTCACCAGCCCCGAGCCTTCTCCAGCTGCCGAAGAGATCTCCACCGCTGAGAGCGGAAGCGACAGCACTTGCCTCTACGAGGGTCAGAAGAGGCTCAGAGGACCGAGCGGGGAGGTAAGATCCTGATGCGGAGAAGGGGGTCGGAGGGTGGGGAGGGTCTCAGAGGATGTGAATCGCAGAGATGCGGTTCTGATGTCGATTTACCCTTCACTACTTTCCCTCTCACCTTTCCTTTGATTCCCCCCAACCCCACCCCAGCAGGGTTTTGCTGCCGCTCCGAGCTACAGCAAGGAGCCTGCTCCCCCTGTGGCCATTTGGAAGGGGCACTCGTTCAACACCATCTCCGGCCGAGAGGCAGAGAAGTTCAGTGGCAAAGACAGCGGCAAAGGTGACAGCGATTTTAACGACAGCGACTCGGATATCAGTGGAGATGCCCTGAAGAAAGATCTCATCACGCACATGCAGAACGGTAAGGGCTTAGCCCCTGCTCCCAGCTGGCCCCTCCGGACAGACAGACGGGTGGACGGAGGGACCCATCCCCAGGGCACAGTAATTAGGCAGGGCAGCTGGAGGGGGAAGCCTGATGCTGTGTGACTTAGACTGCCCGTCTCTTCGCAGCAGGCTGCTAGACGCTGGTTCGTCTCTGCACTGGGTTCCCGGCACAAATTAGCAGATGCTGGAAGTACTGTAGGATTGGGGTTTTTTTCCTCCCCAAAGAGCTTCCCTTAAAGTTAGGATTATGAGGACTGTCCCTAGCAAAACGACATAACCTTCCCAAGCGTGTTTTTTCGTTGTGCCATAGAGCATCGCCTCCCAACTCCCACGGTCAGTGCATTGAATCATCCCGTGACTGATAACTCTGAGGGTTATGAATTATGTGGACTTATTCCTGCAGAAACGACAGGTTTCTCCTTCTCTCTCTCCCTTTAGGTCTGTGGGCATGTACAGCCGAGTGCAAGATCCTGGGCCACTCAGACCGCTGCTGGAGCCCCTCCTGCGGCCGAGCCAACCCTCACCCCTCTCCCCATCCTTCGGCACCCCTCTCCACCTTCTGCAAGAGCACGTCCTTGCCCAGGGATCCCCTTCGCAGGGACAACTTTTATCAAGCCCAGCTGCCCAAAACAGTGGGGCTTCAGAGCGTCTACGAGAAAGTGCTGCACAGGGACTTTGACCGGACAATCACGCTGCTCTCCCCACCGCGTCCCGCACGGCTCCCTGACCTTCAGGAGATCGGGGTTCCCCTCTACCCAGCCCCCTCGACTAGATACCTGGGCCCCCAGACTGACACAGCTGAGAAAATGTAGCCCAACATGCTCCCTGCCTGAGTACACACGCCCCTGCGTGCACACTACTAGGTCACTCCTGAGAGCCTTTAAGTTATTGACCAGATCCGGTGTTGTACATGTAAATATGCAAGATGTGCCTTAAAAATGAAGTTGTTGGGAAAGATTTCCAATCACGTCAGTACTGTTTGATATTTGCAAACAAAAAAAAAAATTGTTTGTAGTTAATGTAATTTTTATGAAATGTGCAGTATTTAAAATTTTTTTTCATGTTTTCTACATTGGGGGTTTTTTTTGCTTTTGGTTCACCCATGGCCTGCCATTTTTTGTAGTGTTTTTAACCTGTACATTGTGTAATGTAATGTTTGTACATAATGAAAATTGGTTATATTTTTATATAATAAAAGCTTAAAAAATGGGAATTCTTGCCAAAGGAACTGTCTGAAAGAGACAATAATAATTAATCATAATATCCTGAATATGTAGAACCTTGTAAGGGAAATTCCTCTTTCACAGTGTAATAATAACCTAAGCAACCCAGTGTACTGAGAAGTTTGCCTTGCCAAGTGTGACTTGTATTTCTTGAGTCTGTGGTCAACTTAAATGTTATTTAATTGCCTTTGGTTCCTGTAATCTGTGTCACTGATAAACACTAATAAAGGTTTTGTGATGTGTCAGAGCGAGCTGTTCGTGGATCTCACGCTTCAGAGCATAGAGGTCTTTACAGGTCAACAGAAGTATTTTGTGCAGAGAAACGCAGTGGGGAGGAGCATGAACAATGCTACTTTTAGTCTCGCCCATCCTTCATCTCCGGCAACACTGGAGGTTTAGCTCTAGAGATTTTAATGATGGGTGGGAGGGAGGGCTGTGTGACGGAGCTGGCCTTTGCTTTTCACTACCTGGTCTGAGCTCTTCCAGGCCCACCCTTCACTGGTGGGAAGCGGCGTAATTTTAGTGAAACAAATGAAACTATGTCCATCAACTGAAGTGTTCATGCTGTGGGAATATCTTTGCATCAGCAGCCACTCGAGCACTTTGCTTTCTGATCTGGCTGAGACGTTAATTTGAGTCAAGCTGCACAGGTATGTGTTTATATGTTTATCCCTTGTTAAGGCAGCCTTACTAAAGGACAGTAACTTCCATTTTTGTACACCAAGAGAAAGGATAGGTTTATATTTGTACATAAACCAGAGAAAGAATAGATGTTGATTATGTTGAGCTTGTCTGTGCTACTGTGGTGCGTTGACCTTGGCTGGATGCCAGGTGCCCACCAAGCTGCTCTATCACTCCCCTCCTCAGCAGCACAGGGTGGGGAAAATCTAAGATGGAAAAAAACTCATGGGTCAAGATAAAGGTGGTTTAATAAAGCAAAAGCAAAGGCCGCATGTAGAAGCAAAGGAAAACAAAAGATTTATTCTCTACTTCCCATCAGCAGGCGATGTCCAGCCACTTCCCGGGAAGCAGGGCTTCAGTACGCGTAGCGGTTGCTCTGGAAGACAAACGTCGTAATAACGAATGCTCCCCCTCCTCCTCCTTTCTCTTAGCTTTTATTGCTGAGCAGACGTCATATGGTCATGGAATATCCCTTTGGCCAGTTTGGCTCAGCTGTCCTGGCTATGTCCCCTCCCAAGATCTTGCCCACCCCCAGCCTACCGATGAGGGGGGATGTTGGAGAGACGGCCTTGATGTTATGCAAGCACTGCTCAGCAGTAGCCAAACCGCTGGTGTGTTATCAACACCTTTCTAGCTACCAATACAAAGCACAGCACTATGAGGGCTGCTATGGGGAAAATTAACTCCATCTCAGCCAGACCCAATACAGCTACATGTTTTGCCTCCTCCTAGAAATGACAAAGGCCTGGAAAAAAATTATATAGCGCTTTGAAAGTCCCTCCCCTCAAGGTTTCAAGTTAAAAGCAGGTCTCAAATCCCTCTGCTGAAAACAGGCACAGAATAGCATTGAATGAAACAAACTAAGCATGAGCATTTCTTCCCGTGTTCAAAACAATGTTTATAACAGAGATAACACTTGTATTGGAGTTTTAATACTGGATTGAACTTTTCCAAAAGGAAGAACTGCTACTTGCTTGGGGTATATAATTTTACATTTTGTACATATCAAGAATCCGGAAATTTGCACATGACAAAGCTTTTGGTTTTTATCATGAATTCTTCAATTATATGTCTAATTAGTATGGTAGATATATATAGAAGATGACTCATAAAGAAAATATAAAGCCTTCTTAGACATAAACAAGGCCCTATTAGACTTTGTGTCTCATAAGTAGAAAACAGTATCCCACCTGCACCATCCTTAACAGACAGAAATTCCCTTTCTCCCCTGACTTCCATCTTTCTCAAGCCCACATAGCAAGAGTGGCAGAGCCTGACCAAGTTTTCATGCACACATGGTACCAGTTTTGACAGGGGCCTCACAAATGCCGTTGCATGAAGATTTGTGGTGGGCAGAGAGCTTCAGAGGCTGTACTTGAAGGCAATTGAAATTAAGCTGTTGCAAGACTCAACTGGGAAGCAATATCTGTGATATAGCTTTTACAGTCGGGAAAATAGGTGAGCGTCCCTGGCGATTCATCTAAACCTGGTAGTAAAGATCATGATGCATCTAATGAACTAAGAGGGTCATCTTGGTTAAATTTAGGGCTGAAGTTAGGGCTGAAGGGTGGGAGCCTCCCTGCCAGCTAATCATCAGTGATGCAGAGCAGCAAGCCCGCATGTGAAGTAATTAGTCATAACTCTGAACACGGGGAGGGAAAGCGTCGCTGTCAAAAAAGGAAGGCAGTCTCATAAGCTGGTTCTTTGTCATCTAGTTTGAAAGCCTGGGATATGTACTGCAAGACCTCCACAGCAGGTCCCTAGGCTCTCCTGGGGGAGTCTGGCAGGAGGTAACCGCAGCCAAAGGGCAGTTCATTGTGTTGGGTTGAGGTGCCAAATTCACGCTGTTGCCTGCAACAGAGCCTGTGCTCTTCTGCGGGTGGATCGTTGCTCATCGCTGCCTAACCAGGAGTTTGGGCCACCCCAATGTGAGGCAGTCTTGAAATGGGGGGGAAATAAAGTCACCTGTTCCCATTCTCAGAGCAGCTTTCAGCAGCAAGCAGCTACAGTCTCATTGGGGTCTGGGATCTGTCCGGTCTGGGGTCCTACATGCTGCCAGTAAAATGTGGGATTCATCCACTCAGCGTTTAAATCTGAGCCAGTCTCTTTGCAGGGACTCTCTGGTTAGTGGAAAGATATGGACCTCTTCTGAGAGCTTCTCATCTTGACTGGGAGACAGGCAATGGGGACATCTCAGGTGAATCACTGAAGCTCCTGATCTCCCCTTTGCCTGTAAGGGCAAGGGGCAGCAGCCCAGACTCCTTTAACTTTTAGATGCCTAAAATTAGGTGAGAGAAATCCCCAAGCTCTGTCAGATAAGAATAGACATCATCCCAAGTGCAGATGAGCAGAGAGGGGAGCCTAAGGCTTAGCTCCTGGGCAGGGCCCCTTGAATCAAACGTTTGCTCCGTTGATGCTATTTCTCTGTTTGTTTTCTAGTTTTTTTTTCTTTTATTTTTTGATTAACATAACTGAGATTTTTGCTAACATACTTCAGAAATTAATGCAGACCTATCAATTAAATACCATTTATTTGCCACGCATGGCATCAGCCCTGTGTCATGTGCGGCGGATGAGACTGTGCGGCCACACAACCTCTCCGTTGCAGAGAGCTGCCCTCTCCTGCCTGCCTTTCCCTGGCTCGGAGGGCAGAGGTGAGGAGGGGGGAGCGGGGACACAGGACTGGAGGCAGCACTCTTTCACTCAGCTGGCATTAATTCCATGGCCCAAACTAGCTACAGCACCAGAAGATCACAAAAGCCCTAACACCAAGCTTGAGCCTACTCCTGCAGAAGTCTCTGGCAGTCACTTACAATGGAGCAAAGCACCCTTGGCTCCCTTCACAGTCAGTGGCGAGAAATAGGCACTTTTAGGGCACGAATCATCTCCTCCTGAACCAGCCAGCTAAAATAGGTCTGGTGTATTGCACTCAGAAGCTCCCCATCGCTCCCTACATGCAGCCTGTAACGGTTGTAGATGTTTGCACTGTGGACATGCAACATCTAGTGAAACAGATCTCACCCCACGTGCTTTCAAACACTGCCAGGTAGTTTGCTGTTAGCTATTGCCACAAGGCCATCTGATCTGTGCATACTGACAGTGTGGCAAGATGAGGGAGCTGTAACCAAAATTGTTTAGATGAAGGTGAAGATACCTAGTAGTATCAGTAGCATCAAGCCAGGCCGTTGGAGACCAGCAGACTCACAACGAGGTGCCAGTGTCCAATTTCTTTGGCATCAAGGGAGAGGACTAAAACAGCACAAACACAGAAGTAGGTAATTCCCACAGCCTCTTGTACCTGCACAGCCATGAAGATGTAGCTGCAATACCCAGGACACACAGGAGTGATGCTACAGCAGCACAGCCACGAAATGCCTTGTCTCCTGAGTGCCCCAGAGATGTTCTTGGACTGTGGGCTTGCAACTGCCACCCTGGAGACCTCAGGCAGATACCCAAATCTGGTTTAAGTGTTAATAAATTAAATTCATTTTCCCAAAGTCAAGTCTGTTTTGCCTGTGACAATAATTGGTAAGTGATCTCTCTCTATTTATCTTGACCCACGAGCTTTTTCATCTGATTTCCCCCCCCGTCCTGTAGAGGAGGGGGAGTGAGTGAGCAGCTGGGTGGGGGTCTGGCTGCTGGCCAAAGTCAACCCACCACACACGCCAGGGAAACAAGATCCCAGAGATGCCTTCTATGGCGCTTTAGCCAAAAAAAAAATGAAGTCAAATTCCCACTGACCTGCTTTTCTCTCCTGTGCCTCTTTAATGCCTTCAAGGCTGTTTTATGTTTAATGATGTGTGATGGAGTCAAACACCACTGTGAGGTGCCTAATTCTGGTTTCTGCAGTGCATGCTCTAGATGCAGGACTCCTAGTAAATTGGGGTGGGCAGCACTCATGCTTGTAAGTGGATATGGCTGTGACCTCTGGGATGGGGGTTTAATCCTGTGATCTCTACACGTGTGAGACATGCTTAGAAAATGCTGCCTGGACCAGGCCCTGAAGGCAGAGAGACACCAGGGTGGGATTTAGCTGAAGATTCAGACAGATATGCCTTTTGTGGCAAATGCGTAGATGCTTACCGTGCATGTAGACACCTACGCTCCCGTGGCAGACGAGGTCTGGTCAGGGGGGTCTAGAGGGCTGCCTGGCTCACCTCACAGCAGACACCTGCATTTGCTTAGCAAAATCGCTCGCTAGTCTCCCATAACTGCGTCGACTACCTTACCATTGTATATGACAGCAGATTAAGCACCTGCCTTACACAGACACACACATTGTGGATACAGAAATTCAGGTGGGTGCACTGTCGCCAAAGGGAATGGTCCAGCCTTCTCTCCGTCTCCAGCTTCACGTTCCCTCGACTCCTTTGCCACCAGCACCCAGAAAAGTCATCTGCTCATGGGCAGATGTACAAAAGCACCGAAACTGGGTAGAGTTCTGCAGGTTTAGCTCATCCAGGGGTCAGGTGAATGTCAGACGCTGTCAGGGAGGGGACAAAGAGGGAGGAGGCCCCCAGGGCCTGGGAAGAAGGCAGAACTGTGCTTTTGGGCAGCAGCCAACAAGTAGGTCAGCCTATACGTGATGTAGAACCTCTGGAGGCTTCTAGGCGATTTCAAGGTTGGCCAAGGAGGAACATAACGCCTTTTGGATAATTTGAAGGCTTGGCATCACTAGCGATAATGCCTGCTCACTCCTCAAATGTCACCTAAGCCCAAATTTAGGCTGAAGAGTGTGGACTAGTAACTGGGAAGAAGTAAGTGAGTGTTACTTCCCACCATCTATGCCAAGGTCTTCAAGTCTTCCTTATTTAAGAGGATGCTTTGGAGAAGCTCCCTGCAGTTGTGTTTCCCCCACACTTAAGCAGTGATAAGGATCCCTCTGCTTGCCCATCCTTCCTGACGGATGCACAAAGCCGGTTTCGCATTCATGCCCACAATGCCCATGGCAGTGGGATCCCCACCACTCTCAGGGCTCCTGGGAAACGCTGCTCATCCAACGTTAATCATACTGGGAGAGTTCACAGGGAGCCAGGGACCCTGACACAGGCAGGGAGGGATGCAGGGATCAGGAGGGGGACTGGCTTCAGTGGGTTCCCCCCGTGCCACGATGCCTGGGGAGGATTAACAACCTGGGAGCTGGACTGGAAAGGGAGCAGATGGCCACCAAGCTGAGAAGAGCGGTGACTTAGCCTGGATGTGAGAAGCCAATGGGTTCATTCAATTGGTAATTATTATTTTTGAGTGGGCATTAACATCCTCGGGGTCACAGGCATGAGCACCCATTTTAGCCCGCGGCAGGCAAACCTCGCTTGCCCGTCAGCTCCTGCTGCGGTGGGCAGCCAGCTGCTGTGCCTTGTCGGTACTTTTTGAGTAAGGAGGACCTACCGGCCCTGCATGTGAGGTAGGGAAGCAACCCTGTGTGGTGCTATAGTCAAATGCTGTTTAAGGATGCAGATGTTTTTGTGGTAAATGCATCTTTCAGATTTGAAGGCAGGTCTCTGTTCCAAGCCCAGTTGTGCTCCATTGCCTTAACCTATGCAGGGTGAATGTGTTGGAGGCCAGAGGTGGTGGCTGCCTCCTACCTGTTCTCCCCTCCCGGGTGACTACTTCAGATCCCAACACAACGTCCACTTTCCAGCTACCTCCACCCATGAAACAGTTGACTCACTGTTTACAGGTTCTTCTTAAATCAAGGTATTGGGCCTCAACAATAAGGTTTTATGGTCACACTTGTCCTCTGGGTTATCTGAGTGCCATGATATTTGGGCATTTCTGTCCTGGCATGAGCACATAGGTGGCTGCAAGAGCTCCCAGTTCCCACCACGGCGAAGCCACGTCTAGGCTTTCTTCTGGATCTAAAGTGGACACATAGTGGGAACAGCCTTTGTGCCCACCACAGATAGATGGGCACCAACACCTTCACAGCTTCCCAGGGTCTGGGGGTGGATAGCCCAATGCTGGGTGCAAGAAATGACATTTGTACTTGCAGCTGTCTGCCAGGCAGCCCCTGCCCATCTTCGCAGCCCAGCGTCTGGGACCCTTTGCCCACCTGCCTGCTAGCTGTATCCTTCTGCCAGGGTGATGAGCCCTGGCCCTGCCTGGGTTGGCTGCTCTGTGGGCGGTCGCTGTAACCCCAGCCATGTGCTCCATCCCCTCGGGATGGGACAGCTCACCGAAGAACAACCAGCCCAAAGGGCCCTGCAGACAAGCCCTCCCTTACCCCACAGTCTCACACTCTGTGTAGAAATACTCCTTATGGTTAAAGCAAAATGCCTCAGGGATAACTTGAATTTGCTCCTGCAAGAAGAGGGGAGTTTTGCGGGAGGACAGCAGAGGCCATGATGATGGACAACTCTGTAAAACTCCATCAGAGGGACAGAGAGACACAAAGAGAAGAAGAAAGGGCCATAGCTTCCTCCCTTCACCTGGAAAACTCTTCTTCCTCCCACTCACAGTGGAGAGGAAGACAAAAAAAGCAGGGAGTTTGGGGGGACAGGAGAGAGGGACCCACACGGCATGGGACTAAGTTGTCTAAAGGCTGCAAACACACAACGGTTTTGGAGGACTATCCCCTGTAAAATAACCGATTTCATTACGTACAGAGGATCGTCAGCTTAATTCATCCTCTCTTTTCATTCAAAACGTGTCCACTGGATTTGGAAGAAATTCAAGAATCTTGACCTTCCAGAAATCCTACAGCAGACACTAAGAGGAGGTTCAGTGGACAACTAGCTAGAGAATAGCATGAAGAGGGACCTCCGCAGATCAAGATCTCAAAATTGCTTTTGCCCACAAATTTGGTACCGCCTGAATCTCTGCATGTGGGACAACGGTGCATTTGGCGTGTGACCCCTGAGTGGGGGCATCCCATCCCCAGCTCTTTGCTGCGGGTCCCAGAAAACAATTCGCCCAGGTCTCCTCCCTCCCCAGAGTTCAATTTCACTGCTGTACCAAAAACATTCTTCCTCCCTCCCTTGGGGGCTAGACCGCTTCAGAAATGGGATTCAGCCAGGGCTGGTGGCCTGCTGTGACCTCTGCCTGTTCAAGTAATGCACGATAACCGGAGAGCTGACATGCTGCCGAACACACAGCTTGGCAGGATGTTAATTAAAATAGAGTAACACTACCTCTACCGTTTGCAGGGACGTAGCTCAGAGCACTTTATGAAGGCCCAGGAGGTAAAGGAACACGTTCAAGGCCACACAACAATCTGTGAGGGAGCTGGGAGTAAATCCAAGTGCTTTTTGTTTATGTATCAGCATATAACCTGGCCTATAAGATGAATCCAGGACAAGACCAGCTGGATGCACCAGAGACTAGTGGCATGAGAAGGCAGAAAAATTGCTTCCAGTCACTTTGCTTGAAGAGCATCTTGCCTCCAACCTCTCTCTCACCCACACCAGCAGCAAACCATCACTGTCCAAATTGCCTTTGTAAGGGTCCCCACGGTCCCTCACTCTCCTGTCAGATGATAACAAAGAGGCTCAGTCCGTCGCTCCCAAATTCACGGCCCCTTCGGGCCCCGGGATGGCTGGGGTTCTGCTTCATTTTACCACCCTGACATGACCTGGGTTTTCTTAGCAGTTATTTATTTTTATTTAACTGCGTAAACTGATCATCCATGTAACAATTTTAATCAATTATCTGTGGCAAAGAACTTCCCTGCAACTTAATTAGCAAAGTTCTTCCCTGACCTAGCGATATCTGATTGCATCATATAAGAGCTTAACTTTGAAATGGCAACACAGTTCATTAAAAATAACTAATAGCTGCAGGGTTTAAAGATGTAAATGTTCATTTTCTTAATGAGAA
Organism: Fregata magnificens; assembly: GCA_013389945.1. Taxonomy (NCBI): domain Eukaryota; kingdom Metazoa; phylum Chordata; class Aves; order Suliformes; family Fregatidae; genus Fregata; species Fregata magnificens. The sequence continues at coordinate 40,180 of WAAD01026991.1, read as the reverse complement.
AAAAAAGGGCATGCAGACTCTACCTGTCTATATTCATTATACTGTGTCCACACAGGATGACTCACATTTGCAAAACTCAAGTTTAATTAACATGCTTATTTTTACAATGATATTTCTCATTATAATAAAGTAAATGTTTAAACAGCGAGTGCAAACATTTTGATCCAAGACAAAAATGCTTGCACAGTGCTAGTTTAAGCATTTAATTTATTATAATCCTTTCCATAACAAATGCCTTAGAAGTTGATTTTTTCGCTGTGAAAGGCTATTAGTATTATTTCCTCTGGTAATGTTTAATCCAAGACAATCAAAAATGTAAGGCGTGAACAAAATTGGACTGGAAGCAATGATGATAAATGAGATAGTGAAGGAATCTGCCTCCACCGGTAGCTGCGCCGGAGCCTGCAGCTGGTGCCATCTCCGCGGCGAAGCTGCGCCCTGGCAGGCCGCGTTGTCATTAGGAGCTCATACACAAATTAATCAAAGCGCATCCACTAATCCAGAGCGCGTTTGGTCCCCGAGAGCGTTTACCCCGACCCCATCCGCCGCTCCCCGGCGTACCGGGGGCGGGGGGGCGCTTTCTGAAGGGCTCCATCCAGTCGGAGTTTGCTTTCTTTTAAACCAACCCTCCAGCATTTCCCGGTTGGGGAAGGGGGATGGATGTGGTTCCTGAGCGGGGTGTGGGGGGCAAAGCCCGCGGGGACCCCCCGCCTCCCCCGGTGGCTGCCGCCGGCTCCGGCCGGGGCCGCCGCTAGATGGGGGTGCGGGTCCGGCGGTCCTTGCCCTGCCTGCGGCGGCCGGCGCAGGGCCCCCGGCTGGGGCTGGGGGTGTGGGAAACATCGGTCCTAGGTGGAATCAGCGCATTCAGGAGACCCCAGCATCCTCCACCGCGAAAGCGGAGCGGGAGGGGGTTATGCTAAAATCATGACGTCTTGCGAGATTTAGGAGCTCTCTGGTTAACGTAGCTCCTTATTTTCATGGGGTTTCCAGCCTGGGCATCGCTGCGGGATAGGAGGCTCAGCCATGAAATCGGCAGCCGCTTTACACCCACTGCAACAAGGTTCAGCTGCTAATTTCTGAAAAGCTTCTGACCCAGCTCCTGCATGGCCAGGGTCCTGGGGACAAGCGGGGGAAGGGAGGGTGTCCTTCCCCGCTTGGTGTAGTAAATTCACCAAAGACGATATTACTCCCCAAAGGGATGCCAGCTGAGTGGGATCCATCAGCTCCCGCCCAGGACCGGGACTGGGACGTGAGGTCCCACGAGAGGCTGGGAGAGCAGGGCATGGCGGGGCAGGCCAGGGGCTCCCCGGCGGCATGGGGGGAGCGGGAAGGGGTGTTCAGCCTGGCTGGGAGCTGGGAGCCAGCCTCCACACAACTTTCCCTGCATTTGTGTCCCCAGGAGCCATCTCCCTCACCTCCTCAGGGGGAAATTTCCACCTTTGAGCTGGAACGGTGTCTGCAGAAAGAAATGGGCCAGGAGAGAAATTCCCCTCAAAGTGGTCCGAGAGGAAAAGTCTTGCAAGGGGTAAAGCCAAGGCAGGGTCGTGCCGTCAGGTGAAAAAAGCCCACGCCCCCCTGAGCAGCTAGAAAAACACCAAAGCAATGAGCCACCTGGGCTGGGGACAGGCATGCAAAGACCCACTTTGGGTCCCCAGCATAAAGCCACTGGCATCCCCATCATCATCCCCACCATCTCACCCTTGCATCCAGGAAAGCTCCCACCCTGGCTCTGTGGCCTGGAACTGATGTCAAATAACTGTAGCTGCACAGGATATTTTGGTGATGCTGAAAATTCTGCAAGTCACTCCAGTTTAGTACGTAATTCAAAAATATATAATTTGAAGTAATAAATAAAGCCCTTTAGGGGATCTCATTACGCTGTGAAAAGCATTAGCAAAACACAAGTTGTCAATCAGTTTAGCCAGCTGATAAGCTAGAAAAGAGCCGATGGTCCAGGCTAAGCCAAATCAGCAAAGGAGAAGAGAAATCTCTCCCGGACTTCTCTCGGACAAATGACCGTGACAGTGATTTTTTAAAGAAACGAGCATTAAAACATTCATGGACAAATTACCAAGTCTCCCCAAACCACTGAATTAAATTCAGGGGTTGCTCACGGTCTGACAAACGTCCTGCCAGGAGGCGCCCATTTATTTTTCATTGCTTGCTGCTTGACAAATAGCTGCGTTCACAAAAACTCAGCGGATTAATAAACTGATCCCACTGCTTAACTAATTGCAAAAAGCCAAAAAGTGATTTGAGTATCACGATGGTCATTACAAAAATATCCACTGACTTTGGAAAATTGAGGGCACAACATTTTTACCTCGGAGGGCAGCTTTATGTAGGCCACAAACTGCCTTGGGTATTTCTTAGAGTCCTTGAGTTTATTCATGTATTATTTCCTCAGATATGCAGTATATTTTTCCAGCAGGCAAGAAACTGGGGCTTCTGTGTACGAGTTTCATCTGCTCAAAATGTGAAAAAATATAGATCCCCTTAGCACATTCTGCTACAGTAGAAGCAAAGTGTAAAAGAAAAATTCCAAATATGTAGATTTAAAAATAAAAACACAGAACTCTTTCCTCCTTAAAAGGGATTTGAAGCAAAAAAAATCCTGGGCTACAGATAGGTCTAGACTTTAATTGTCGAGTTGCCTAAGAAGAATGGTTGGCCTGAGGTCATTTTAATCAGGTTGCATGTCAGCTTGCAAAATCTCCAAATTAGCTTACAGCTCCGGGAGAGAAAGATGTTTTTCTTTCCTGAAGAATGCAAACAGATTGTTGTGACATGTTCTCAGTCATCATGACAGATCAGATCCCTGCTTTGAGCTGCGAGCCGGGAAAGAAGTCAGCCGCTTCTCCGGCTTCTTCGGAGATTTGGGCATCTCCCAATTTGTCAGAGCTGGGGATGGAGTTTATAGAAATCCTTCTGAAAGTGAGGTTTATATGCAAAGAGTCTGATAAAAGATTGACCTTAACTGGGAAGCAAGTTTCTTTCACATTTTTTAACAACCTCCAGGCCTTCCTAGCAGTCTGATGAAAGGGAAGTTGTAAAAAGAAACAATCTGTATTTATGCAGCAGGAACTATCGTATCCTGAGCTGCGTGGAGAATGACAAGGAACCGACTCATCCTTTTAAAAAAAGGATTAATTTGCCATTTTCTTCCCGAGTTTGTAGAAAGTAAGGCTGTGGGTGGATTTCAAAACGGGCTGAGTACTTTAGTTAGATTTACAGCAGGCTCTGAGCCTGTGTGATAACTCTGCACGTTGCTGTGGAGCTGCTGACTTGGGATGGTGTCCCTCCCAGGGTGTCCTCAGCTTGTGTCCAGTTCAGTCCCTTGGCTCTAGCACATTTGGATGCTTTTTTCTTTTTACTTCTCCATGCTCAGTTTTTCATCTGCATCAGTAAATGGCTCCAAAGGGATCACAGGGGGAAGGGGAAGCAGGGGGACAGGAGTTGGTTGGTGTCATGGTTTCATCTTGATGGACTACCAGACGGCGTGCAAATTCATGACAACTGTCTGATAGTGGGACGCGTCTCACCTATCTGGTGGCCCCCAAAGGTCTGCATCTGAGCTAGTAACCAGCAGTGTCTCGTTCACAGGAAGAGGGAAAGAAATAGATGTCTCCAAATGGCGATTCCTCTGACTTCTAGCTGCTGCCATTTTCTCTTAAGTAGTTCAGGCACCTTATTTAGGGCAAATGAATCTATCTGTCCCTGGTAGTGGCCAAGGGCTCGGTATTGCCTGCAGCTGGGAAAGGACAGAGGCAGAAGCAGGAGCCCTCCCCTGAGACCCTGGCATGCCGCAAACATAGGCGCGTGCCTGGGCAGAGACGGAGCTGGGACCGCCTTGCCAAAACAGGAGAGGATGCGATGTGCAGGAGGCACTCGTGCGTTCGCCACGAAGGACCCATCCTGAGTAGTTGACATAAGACCCCCAGGCCTTTAAAATTGGATGGGGCAAGACAGTGGGGGGATATCTCTCCCGGGACAACCACTGGCATCAGGAGAAAAGACTCTATTTCCCCATCCCTGCTTTTTCCTTCTGTGATTCTGAAAGCCAAGAGAAGTCACAACCGTACATCTCTGGGTAGAAGCTGCCAGCTTCTTTCTCCCAAAGGCCTCCATGCTGACAGCAGACAAATCTTCATCTTCCCTGTTGTACAAGTTTGAGGACTTTTTTTGTTCCCTGGCTCCCTGCCATCAGCCCTGGTGGGACCCAGGGCAAGGCAGCAGTGCCATGCAATCCAGATGTCAGCAAACTGTTAATCCCAAGGGACAGACCCCTGGGGTGAGATTCCTGCTGCAACTTCTCCAATTAGACGGCTTACCTCCTGCTTTGCCTCTGCTTTAGCCATTTCGGACCTAACATATTTTATTGTTCAGCCTCCCAGTTAAACTGCTGGGAAGCTCTGGATGTAAGCACACAGAGATTACTGGTTCAATAATAGAACCTGGCACATTGGCTTTACTCCGTTTTGCTAAGAAAGCTGCAAAATAAAGCTGTTGACTCTTCTTTCATCAGCGTCAGCCCCATGAGGCTCTCCCACGTCTCGCCTGGTGACTAGAGCAGAGGGCTGGGAACACGGGTCTGGAGTTCAGCCCTTAATGAGCCGCCCGTTAGCGTGTTTCACTCCGGGCTCTTGACCTCTTTGCACCTTGGCCAAATCAGCTGTAAAACTGGCTGAAGAGTGGACCCCGTGGAAACCAGCTACCGTGCCCCAGTTGAGCCTTGAGTCCATGTTTCCTGGGCAAACACAAAATAAAAGTCAACAACAATTTGAAGCTGCGGTGACCCAGCTCAAATGCCACGAGGACGTCAGGCCTTGCCAGTGTAAACAGCATCAGTCTCTGAGGTCCCCTGTTACAATGTCAGAGCAAATCTAAGTAGTGTCCCTGCAATTTGTGCCGCAACGAAAAAAAAAGGTGCTGCAGATGCCAGCACAAAGGCAACGTGGTGCCAGCTCCGGCACCCAGGTACGTCTGCACCTGCAGAACCGAGCAGTGCTGGGAAAACCTGGGCGGCATGCACCCATCCAGGTGGGGATGCGGTCCCCCAGCCAGCGGGAATGGGGTCCCCATTACTCTCTAAATCGCTGAGCTGCGAGACAGCCCACAGCCCATCCCTTCTCCAGGAAGGATCCTCATGCTGAAACCAGCATGAACCATGCCAAGGACGGGAAAGCCCTAGTGCTCTCTCACACCAAATCCAAAACATTTCCAACCTGTCCCACAGCCAGGATGGCTGCAGCTGCTGGCACCGCTGTTAGCACTCATCGCTCAATGTAACAGAAGGAGATGAAAGGAGGAGCTTGTGTCTGGTACAGCTTGTTTGCTGTGGAACACCTAGGTACAATGGGGATGGTGAAGAGAAGTCCTGCCTCAGCCATATGACCCTGCCCAACCCACACATGTGTCTACTCACATGAAACATGGTGGTTTCTCTCAAAGTTGAGAACAACCGAGAGCTTTTTCCCTTTTAAATGGGAGGTTGCAGGTCAGACTAGGAGGTGGCATAGAGGAGCCAGAGCTGTCAAGCTGGCACTTCATGGCGGGGCAGTAAAGAAGGGAGAGGTACCATCCCTTGGGATTTCAGCGGTGTGGGGTCAGCCTTGCCCATACTGTTTGTCATGGCAGTCTTAGTAAAATGGAGCAAGAAACTGTTTTCAGGCAGAGCAAAAGCACCTGGGATCCAGTCAATCCAGTCCTGTGGCAGGGCCATTCACTCCCACACCTTCTCTGCACCTCCTCATACAGTCCTCCATGGTGCAGCCACGTGGAGATGAGACTCCTGAACCAGAAAGCACTTCCTTGGGCATCCACAAGAGTCCCAGATGTACTTTTCCGGATATCTCAACATTATCCCACCTTGCACCATGCAGACATACCCAACCAAGCACAGGCTTGGAAAGGGCTGAGGTTGAGAACTGTCTTGTAAAGCCTTCTCCATACCAGGTACCTACCACTTATAACCCCAGCTGCCCTACAAAGTGCCCTTTAGTGACTGGTGGCTTGTAGGTGTGGAGAAAAGGCTGGCATGAGGTGTCTTCTAGAGTTGGGGAGGTGGGTATTTGCACAGTGTTTCCACCGTACAACGTGCTGGCATCGGTGTGGGTGGCTGGGTGTGAGCCCAGACCTTCAGCGTATAACGGAGATCTCTGTTCTGGTGTAAGGATCCATTCGCTGAGGATTTTCCATCCCTTGAGGAAAATATGCTAACAGGTTTTAAATAATTAAACAAATCACATTGCAGGCAAACCCAAGCTGATCTTTAAGATGCATTAACCTCAGAAGGCAAGAGAAATGTTCAGTGCTTTACGCCTTCCTCCAACCTCTTCACACATTAACTAATTCATCGCACGAGGGACCACCCACCTGCATCTCGACCACAGAGCAAAGGCTATGCCAGTCAACTCCGCCTTTAAAACCAGTATTGCCACAGCTGGGGGCCAGGTTTCTTCAGTGCCAACAAGAGCAGGCAGTCGGGGAACAAAGCTCTTTTCATCAGGCCAAGCTTGCACGGAGGACATCGCTCCCACAGAGCCACTTGCTGGTCTTGGCCGGAAAGGGCGGGCTTCCCTTACAGCAATCAGATGCTCTGGGGCCGCTGCAGCCACCTCCTTGCAGGAGGAGGGAGTCATGTGTGGTCACGACCGGGGACAAGTTTGGCTTTCTGTGGGCAGAAGCAAGGAAATCAGCTACCTTGAGCATCTCCTCTGGGCCACCGAGGTCATGTATGGTGGAGACCTTCAAAGAGAGGAAGGCAGAGAAGCTGCAAGGCAGTTCTCTCCACCTAGCGTAATACTGCAGAACCTCTATCTAGCTCTCTGCAAGCTAACTCTTCTTCTTCCCGAAAACCAGCCCAAAAACTGCCTGGAGGCAAGTCCTTACTGCCTCTGCCAGACTGTGCAAGGACAGGCAAGCAGCTTGAGGCAGCAACCAGAAGGTCTGTCAGCAAGGAGGAAGCCTTGCCGGCGAGGAGCAGGGAAAGGCCAAACCCATCCTCAGCCCTCCCCGACGTCCCCCCAGCCTGGTGGTGGGGCTGAGCTTCACTCGCAGGACCCCATGGAGGACAAACTGGCAGACAGAGGCCACTGCCAGCCCCTCTCCAATTAGTCCAGTTTCCTGCGGTGGTGTTTTCCGGCTCCTCAGCTCTCCCCCATGCCGTGCATGGCCCAGAGCAGACGGGCTATAACATGTGGAGCTTAAATTATTTGACAGTTCCCCCTCTTCAGGATTGGGGAACGCCATGGAAATGGCTGCTCATGGCGCCGTGGGCAAGCCCTGAGAAACCGGGCTGTGCTGGGAGTCCTGGGGGCAGCCGTGGCTCTGAGCTCCACGGCAGCCAGCTCTTCCTGGGACCTCACCATCCCTTCTCCCACCTCACCTGGCCTCCAGGTTCACAGGCTGCCATTCCTCCCTCCATCCCTTGCTCTTCCAGGCTGTCCAAGCTGAAAGGTCCCCAGCTTTTTTCATGCTATTTCTCAAGCATTTGCTCCCCTCAGTGGTCCACACAGGACATGCATGAGGACCCCTCCGCTCCAGGCTTATCAAATCACATCTTCGGGAAAGGAGATTTGGCCCTAGCCAGGCCAAAATTATTATCGTCGTCGTTGCTAGAGGTTGATTTCGTAAGGAAAGCCATGGAGGGAGGACAGGGAGTGCCCAGAAGTGATGATTGCTCTTGGTCTCTCTCTACCCTATCTTTTATCTCTCAGAGAAATATTTATCCAAGCGGTCCATGCCTCCAGCTGAGCCATGGCACTGTCTGCTGGATTTTCCAGCGAGAACTTACCCATTTTCTCCACCATATCCCACCCTAAGCACAGGGGTCCTCAGAGGGAGTGCAGCTCTCACAGCCTTCAGTGGGGAACAGAGAGGCCCTGGACCACCTTGATGGACATGTCATAGTCTCCATGGTCATTTCTGAGGACCAGCAATCTCAAGAAAAGGGATGTGAAGTGACAAAAAAAAAAATCAGTGCAGCACTAAAATTTAGCAGAAGACATGGTTGTTTATTGGCTTTTTCACTCTCCTGGGTTTAGTTTCTTAAATCTGATGTGAGGGAGGGTTTTTTGGAAGGTTTTTTTTTTTTTTTAAAGTAGAGACCTGAATCCGGAGGAAGAAGTATTATAGACTGGATCAAAAAAAAAGCCTGATGTAAGAGGCTAAATGAAAGAACAGAGCGTAGGTGAATAAGGATTAAACTTGCTGGAATCAACCCGGGCAAATGTCTCACAAAGGTAATGAAAGCAAAAAAAAATGTTTAAAGTGTTGTCAGAAGGGCGAGTAAAATATACGTTTCAAGAGATTGGATTTGTGAAAAACATTCTGGCGCTGCAGGCGCCTCCGGGACAATCTCATTGGAAATATTCTCTAAAGTCAGGTCATGAAATTATTAGAAGAACAGTGCATAGATCGAACAAGAGAAATATAGCTGATTCATGGGTGCTTTCGGATGAGGGGGGAAAAAAAAAAAAGCCAGGCTCGGCCTTTGCTACAAAGCAAAAAGAAACTTAGCAGATTTCTCATCAAAGTGTAAAAAAGCCTCTGGGAAAGAAACAGATTGATGCTACCAAGTTGTTTCAGATAATAACTACCTCTAAAGCACAAAGCCGTGGTTGGAGGTTAAGAAAGAAAGTAGCCTATGAGCAATTTACACAGAATAGCTACAGAAGAGACCACATCGTTAAAGGTAGGAATGAAAGCACGTAATGACAGCTAGTTATTTTATTTTATTTCTTTAATTCAAGGAAAACAGAAGGCACAGCCACTAGCTAAATTAAGAAGAATAAGATGAAGACATATGGAGAGATGGGATTCAGCCCCAGGGAAAAACAAATCAGCCTTTAGTGTCCTGGGGTGAGGAAGAGCAAACCACGATGGGCCATATGTTCTCACCCGACCGCAGGAGAGAAGAGGAAGGACTCGGGATGAGCGAGGTCCTGCACCGAGCACGCTTCGGGCCATCCTTTCGAGCGGGGCCAGCTCAGCTGCGTCGTGCCATCCTGCTGGGGATGTACCCCAAGCAGAGCAAACAAGGATGCCCATCTTCTCCAGAGAGTAGTATCAGAGCAAGGGATGTTGCAGGGCTTTCCAGGGAGGATTTCACAGCCTACCAGGAAAAACAGTGGGTTTGATGTTTGAAATTTCGTGTGTTGCTGGTCAGAGAAGGGAGGACGGCATCGGCACACCCCGTGCACGGGGCGGAGGGGGAGAGGAGGAAAAGCGAGCATCCCAGGGGCACCGCAATGTCCAGGGCCACCGCAGAGACGAGAGCTGTGGTGATGACATACATACACGGTTTTTCATCCTTTGGTCTCACTGCCAGCAAGAATCCTTAGAGTTTCTCAAAATACTCGGGCTGTCACGGATTAAATACCAAAGCCAAGATTTTCTTTTTCTGTAGGACTTTTTTCCTGAAGGACTTTGGTTATTTTGAAGAGACATCAAGTAAGTGGGACCTGAATCAGCACCATGTTATGGTGGTGTAAAGCCATGGAAAAGCAGAGCAGTGAATCAGGTGCCCGGTGTCGGTAGCCCTCACGAATTTCTGTTCAGGCCATCACGGAGTTCAAATAACTGTTTCGGACACTTAGAAAATGAAGATAAAATGCATAAGGCACCACAAGAGACTTACGGAAAGGCGCACAGCATCACCAAATCCTTCTCATTTTTAACATTTCCATTTCTCCTTCTAAACTTTTTCTTTAAACTGAAAAATAATGAGAAAATGTGCTTCCTTGAGACAAGCCAGTACTATCAGCTAAGCAACCTCACATTCATCGTAGCACTCCAAGTACTCTGGAATGCTTTTCAGCCCAGAGGATAATAGTATTAGATGACCAGAAAGGCTGTCCTGTAAAAGACTGTTATTATGATTTCCAGTCTCAGAAGTTGGCTTAATCCAGCTGAGCACACACATGTTATTTACAGAGGAGACTGAGCTGAGACACTAGTATCATCGTCATCTTTATTGCAAATGAAGAATTCAGCCAGTGAAAGGCAAGTCACGTTCTTTTCTCGTAAGCCCTGCAAACACTGGCTGTTGCACTCGGCTTTGCGCTCCGCAGCGAGCGTCTGGAGCTGCTGAATGCTGGGTTGTTTGTACAGATTTGCATCTGTCTAAAAAATCCCGTTTTGTCTCTTGTCACCTAATCAATCAAATGGCAAAAGATGCGCTCCCCACACTCTCCAAGGAAAACAGATACATGCCCACACAAAAGGCAAAGCGTGAGCATAGGGGTTAACTAGAGGTGGTAAGCTGCAAACCATATAACAACAGGAACATTTTTTTTCTCTTCTGTCTGCTTGAAATTTCATGCCGCTCTTCCTCTGCCTGTGGAACAAAAGAAGAAGAGGCAGCGATGCTCTGAGTTGGGAAAAAAAAAATCTGGGATTGTTCCCTGCATGAGAAAAATACGTTTGGAGGATTACTTGGGGGATTTGCACTTTGACTTGTGGAGTAAATGCAGCACAGCTTCTCTCCCAGGGTTTGGGCAGAGCGGCTCCCTCCCGAAGGAGCAGTTCCCCCACCCACACCTCCCCATGCGAGCAGGACGCAGCCCACGCCCCAGCCCGCCGAGGCCCGGCAGCCGGGCGCCCATCCCTGGGGATCGGCTCGTGGCTGGCACCATTGCTTGGGATCGCAGGAGTCTGCCCAAGCCAAACCTGCCAGGGCCACCGCTGCCCCATCAGTCGGGTGGGGGCTTCCACTAGGGACGAGCCCTCTGACCCCATCCTTCACCTTCCCGGGGGTGATATTGCACTTCACCACACAGCACCTGGAGTGAAGGTACCTCCGTGAATATCCAGCACGGATGTATTAATTACACCTATTCGTTCTTGCACTGATAGTGTCTGCTAACGCTCCTCCTCGACCCTGTGCCCTCAGCTGCCCTTTTGCTAGCCATAATGGCGCAGCATCCCTCCGTCCTTCCATTCGCATCCCGGGGAAGGAGCCATCGGGCGCTCAGATGGGTACCAGGACGGGGCGGCAGCTGCTCCCCCACCTCAGTCGTGGAGACGCGGCTCAAACAAGCCGAACCCCAGCAAGCAGCAGCTCTTCCCGGGCAAGCGCTCCCTCCCTGGCACATTTTCCCACAGGAGACGAGCACAGGGGCCTTAAAATAAATCTGTCTTTTTAAAGCAGCGATGCTAAATGGAGGTTTGAGATCAAAGGCTGGGATTCTCACATTTTGCTAAGATAGACATATCCATTCACGAGATTTTTGGTGTAACAAAATACTTGCTAATGAAGAGGATCATAATCTTATTATTAGCCCCAACCTACAACAGTATGTCATTCGAGAGTGGGCTAGAATATGCCCTAGTTTAGGAAGTTGCACAGTAGGATTCGCTTTTGAGTTAATGAGCTGTGATCGTGTTTATTTTCTGCGGCAACTATGCCCGTTAAATTTTTGTTTAAGGTCTGATTGTTAACGACAGTAATCGATGGAAAGGATGAATTTGGGTTGAAGGGAAGGAAAATGGGGATCCTGTCTCTGGGATTCGGTCCCCAAGCACGCGGAGGCAAGACGATCAGCAGGGCCTGGGTTTTCTCCGCTTTTGCATTGCTTGATGATGGTTTTTAAGCTACTGGTCCCATCAGTGAGGGGATTTAGACACGAGAAACAGCAAAGATTTTTGCAGTTATGGAGTGGGGCGCAGAGGAGAGGCAAGTGTAGGAAACCGACTACAGGGGCCAAACCTGCCTCTTCAGGGCACACAGAGTTGGGATGAGCTGCGGTGGGACAAGGTCATCGCCTGGCCTCTGCTGTCAAGATCCCAGAAGGTTTAAGATGGGGGGAGATGTCTGTAGTGTGCAACAACTGAGCAAGGAGCCGTAAACCTGACAGATAAGCAAAATAGAGAAGAGAGGGGAAGAGAAATATAAACAAAGATGCATACCTTGAAAAAAATTTGCTGTTGCAGAGTTGGTTAGCGTAGGCACTGCTCCGGAGTGAGATGGGGTCCCACATGCCAGGGTCTCCTCAGTTTAACAGCCCCCCGCTCCAGTGCTGTTGCCTGTCTGGGAAACTGGAGCTGGGCCACTGAGCAAGCAGGGCAGGGCAAGGCAGGGCAGGGCAGGGCAGGGCAAGGCAGGGGAAGGCAGGGCAGGGTAGGGCAGGGCAGGGCAGGGCAAGGCAGGGCAGGGCAGGGCAAGGCAGGGCAGGGCAGGGCAAGGCAGGGCAGGGCAGGGCAAGGCAGGGCAGGGCAGGGCAAGGCAGGGCAGGGCAGGGCAAGGCAGGGCAGGGCAGGGCAAGGCAGGGCAGGGCAGGGCAAGGCAGGGCAGGGCAGGGCAAGGCAGGGCAGGGCAGGGCAAGGCAGGGCAGGGCAGGGCAAGGCAGGGCAGGGCAGGGCAAGGCAGGGCAGGGCAGGGCAAGGCAGGGCAGGGCAGGGCAAGGCAGGGCAGGGCAGGGCAAGGCAGGGCAGGGCAGGGCAAGGCAGGGCAGGGCAGGGCAAGGCAGGGCAGGGCAGGGCAAGGCAGGGCAGGGCAGGGCAAGGCAGGGCAGGGCAGGGCAAGGCAGGGCAGGGCAGGGCAAGGCAGGGCAGGGCAGGGCAAGGCAGGGCAGGGCAGGGCAAGGCAGGGCAGGGCAGGGCAAGGCAGGGCAGGGCAGGGCAAGGCAGGGCAGGGCAGGGCAAGGCAGGGCAGGGCAGGGCAAGGCAGGGCAGGGCAGGGCAAGGCAGGGCAGGGCAGGGCAAGGCAGGGCAGGGCAGGGCAAGGCAGGGCAGGGCAGGGCAAGGCAGGGCAGGGCAGGGCAAGGCAGGGCAGGGCAGGGCAAGGCAGGGCAGGGCAGGGCAAGGCAGGGCAGGGCAGGGCAAGGCAGGGCAGGGCAGGGCAAGGCAGGGCAGGGCAGGGCAAGGCAGGGCAGGGCAGGGCAAGGCAGGGCAGGGCAGGGCAAGGCAGGGCAGGGCAGGGCAAGGCAGGGGAAGGCAGGGCAGGGTAGGGCAGGGCAGGGCAGGGCAGGGCAGGGTACAACCTAGACTGCCCCCTTCAAGCTCTTTTTTTGCAGCTGATATTTTTCCCTCTGCTTCCAGCCTGACGAAGGATACTCTGCTCTGTGTTTGATAATGTCAGCCCCGAAGGGGTCCGGCACTATGTGTTTTCCAGCATCAAAGAGTGCACGCACAGACACACGCATGCACATTTACGTACAGGCAGGATGTCCATATGGTGCATGAAGGGCACACAGAGACGGACAGACACACGGACAGACACACAGACAGACACGCATAGCCAGTTGTAGCCCTGAGTTTAAGCTTCCCATGTACCATATTAGAACGACCAAAGAGATGCAGGTGCACGTCCCTTCCAACCCAAATTCCCCTATGATCCTACTGTACTTTAGATGCTCAAAAAAACCAAATGAGTGTCATGAGTGACGAAGAAATGGAAGAAATCCCAGGGATACGTCCACTTTAGATTTCAAGTCGCAAGGTGTCCATGACCTTTTTAAATGAAAAGATGAAATTACCCCCCAATGCTTTGCCCCCACTGAGCCTGTCCCAGGCCTGGGCTCGCAGTGCCCTTTCCCAGGCTGTGCCCAGCCTCGACGCGGGGCTCAGCCGGAGGCAGGGCTCTTTGCTTGTGCCACACATCGAGGTGTTTTGCAGAGCAGTCACCGAACAGCAGCTTGTCAGCTCCAGCGCCTGTGAATTCCTGTGGCAAGTGTAAAGAAGCAGTTAAAACGCTGTTTCTATTTCAAAAGCTGGTTTTTTACGACGGCCAGGGGCACCTCTCCCCTCCGCAGTGGCATGCGGGGTGTGTGTAGCCCCCACACCCCTGACTCCCCCCTCTCCAAAGCTGGAGACAAGCCCCGGGGGTGGGGTGGGGGACGGGGCTGGGATAGGGGGTCACAGCCCCGGGGAGCTCCGACGGCTGCTGGGCAGCTCGAGTGACTCACTGTGCCCAGGGAGGGGGCGGTCCTGCCCCCCCGGGCCGGGGCCGGGGCCGGGGCCGGGG
>WAAD01026991.1:1335-25816 GCA_013389945.1 Fregata magnificens | reverse complement strand
CGCCCCCCGGGCCGGGGCGGCTGCTGAAGGCGGGGGCCGCGGTGCTGATCGCCGGAGCCCTCCTGCTCCTGGCCGGGGCCATCGGCGCCTTCTACTTCTGGAAAGCCACCGAGCGGCAGGTGAGGGCGGGCGGCCGCCGAGCCTGGAAGCACATCCTCACATCGAGCCGGGGGGGGGCGGTGTGAGCTGGTTTCATGCAAGGAGAGGGACAGGCTGGAAACTTTTCTTGCGAGGTCGATAAAGAAGTCTGCTTATCTTTATTTTCTCCATGCTTTAAAAAAAAAAAAAAGACCCCCACCCCCCCAACTAAAAACCAAACCCATAATCATTATCTTTACTGGCTGTTTGGACGGAACCTCCTAGAAGCACATTTCTTAATGAACGCGACACGTATCTTTGAGAGCACAGACACTACATTGATTTCTGCTCGCAACTCCTCAGCAGACTCAAACCCCAACAAGTCCCCGGGGATTCACATCCTGGGCAAACTCCAGCTCCCAGGACAAAAAAAGCATTGAAACATGTAAATTCCTTTTTCACATCATCCGCATTCTTGGTCCAGATTCCACCTGGACCCTCAAATATGTAATGCTATATTTAACCCATTAATAGGCACCATTATTTCACTCTGGTGGTTTGTATGATTGTGCATACACACAGGCATTTATGGTTAGCAGCTGTGGAACAATTTTTACAGTCATGCAGGTTTTACTATTTACATTTTCTGGGGTACATGAAGAATCCTGTCTGCAAAGAACAGAACTGAGAAGCTGCTGATCAGTTTAAGAATCAAACTTCAGAGCATTAGAACGTGTTTATATATTAACTTTTCTTTCTGTTTACGTAAGATTTTGGTTTAAAACATATTTTGAAACATGATGGTGCACATTTGAATGTAACTTGCTCCCTAAGTGCAATTAGCATCTTTAAATTTACTTTGGAAGAAGTTTTGTACCGCCTCCAGCCACGCACCCGTCCCCATCAAGGAGACCCTTGTGCGAAACCCAACAGCCAGAGCAGACATCCCCCTGTGAGATACGCCCGTGCACGTAGGGATAATTCAGATAAACAGAAAGTACAAGGTTTTACACCAAAAAGACAGGACACGTTGCTGACCTCCAGGACGTGCTGTAAGAGCCATCTGCTTCTCTAGGCTTTCGAAGAGGGACCCGAAGGGGTAGGTAGGCAGGGAGAGGGGATGGTGCATGCAGCTCTGACTGGGTGGGTGCATTTGCGGAGTACAGGACAAAGCTTCCCTTTTTTTATTGCTCCCATCATCTAAATTCTGCTTTGCAAAACGTGTCACATCCATAGTTGTCACTAAGCTTTGAAGTTGATCCCCAGGTGAAGACATGGGGAAAGCTCAGAGTTATTTTTCCAAGCTGCCTTCAAACTCAGAAAGCTACATTTGACTTCCGAATGCTTAGAAAGCAACTGTAAAAAGTATATGTAGGGTCATTCATAAAAAAAAATTAAGGCAATTTTAAAATTATTATTTTTATTTTAAATCTTTAAATTCTCCCATAACTGACAGGCGTAACAGTCTCAGCTCCAGCTCAGCCCCTAGCAGGGGAGACCACGTACTTTGGTCTGGTTTTCTGGACCACGTTCAACAGGACTCCTAGACAGTGGAGAATATGGGACTGAGTCTGTATGACTGAGGAACCATAAATCTTTAGCACCTTAGACTTTCCTGAGCGAAGGTGAGAGAAGAAGAAATTTGTCTCTAGCTGTCAGTGTAAGTTTTTCATTAAAATGCTATAAGGCTTTTTTAAGACCAAAAGTAAACTGCTTGGGCAGCACTTTTAGCAGAACTGCACAAAAGCATCGAAACCCCCCTCCACAGACTGTGGTCCTCCAGCAAATACAAACCACACTGCAGCTTTCCTCGTTGAAAATAGGATAAGAGCAAATACGCTGACAAGGAAAATACGAGTCTATACAACTTCACATCCAATTTAAACAAAGTTCGCATCCATTACAAGCTGAGAGACATGTTCATATTCAAGAGGAACTCGTTTTCCTGTGCTTCAGCAGAACATCCTAAGAGATAAAGAGGGGTTGGCCTCCTTTGGAGTAGGATGTTTGCTCCTGCTCTCCTTTGGGAATCACGCCAGCATAAGAAGTGATGCCTAAAATATGACCTAGAAGAAGGTTTTTAAGTTGGAGTGAGCCTGGATGTGGACTCATCCCACATTGCTTTTGAAGTAAAACCATCAGTACTAATAGATCTGTGTGCAGCCCCTGAGGTCCCCGGAGGAGGCACCTCAGGAGGTCTCTAGTCCTACCTGCTGCTCAGAGCAGGGACAGCTGTGGGGTCAGAGCAGGTTGCTCAGGGCTTTATCCAGTTGGGCCTTGAAAACCTCCGAGGACGGAGCCTGCACAACCTCTCTGCGCAACCTGCTCCACTGCCGGCCTGCCCCGACGGTGAAGTGTTGCAGTAGGGTGGTATTGGTTGTTGGAAGGTTATCAGATGCCTACAGAAATAAAAGTTAGGAGCTGAATAGCGATACGACAGTCAGATTGACCCATCGCCTGGCGTAGGAGGAAGGCAATAAGCAGTTACAGACATGTGCTACTGCTCTTTTATCAATTCCAGGTGTACAATGTTCACTATACTATGAGCATTAATGGAAAAGTACAAGATGGATCGATGGAAATAGATGCTGGAAACAATTTAGAGACATTCAAAACAGGGAGCGGGAGTGAAGAGGCTGTTGAAGTTCATGATTTTCAGATTGTAAGTACACCCACCCTTGTCTTTCATTTAACATGCTCCAGCGCTGGACTCTAAGGATACCCTGCCCTGCCCCGACTTCTCTGCCCCAGTCAGTCTCAGATTCCAGCCCCCAACTATCCACACAAACATCCTTGCTCTCCCAGCTTGATTTCACAGGAGACAGGCAGTTTTCTCCAAACCAAAGTCTAAGTGCCTTTTGGGGATAGGCTGTGCCAGGTCCCACTCCGGGAAGCAGTATGGATTAGGCTGCATCAGGTTTGGCTCCACATAACACTTCGCATTTTCAAACCAGTGAACAGAGCTACAACATGTGCCCTTGGGGTCTTGCTAGAAAAACGTTCTGGCAGGCTGTGACACAGCCCCTGCATGATTTAATGTGATTTGAACTGGAAAAAACACCTCCCCCTCCCCAAAACATCACCATTTTAGGGGCATAAGGTCAGCACAGTAAGCCAAGTAGACACCAAGGAGAGACCCCTATACAGTGCTGGACCCGGGCAGCTTGCTCTGCCCTGAGATCCAGGATGGCAGCTGCTCTCCGTGGCTTGGCCTGGGTTCGTCCCCAGGGGAGAGGATGGAGGCATTTAGCATAGCTTATGCATCCATGCACGAAACGCACGGTGCTGGGCCACCTTGGCTGACAGCAAACACATTTGGGTACCCAGCAACTTGGCTGTGGCTGCTCAGCACAGAGCCCAGACTAACAGATGCCGAATCTCAGCAGAGCTCAACAGCTCGGATAGAGCGGTTCACTGAGCTGTACCACCTCTGAGCTACTAAAGGCACATCTATGTCCTGTTGCAGAAACCTTTATAGAGGGCCCAGATCCTGCAATTAATGTTCTCAGGTGCAAACCACTCAACTTCAGAGCTAAGTCCCCTGTAAATCAAAGCAGCACTTAAAATAAAGGTGCTGCTGCCAGGAAGACTTGCCCAGGGCTTCTGGAGCAGCCACCTTCCCCTTGCTGTATCTAGAAAGGCGAGGATATTCAGCTCCTTGGCTTCTCAGCAAGTACAAACAAATCCACACCAGGAGATGCAGGACCCCGACTTTTCTGACAGCTGCGGTTCAGCCTTTGTGAAACTCTCGTTAACATCACCATAGCAACATTATTAGCAGCTGAATAAGAGCATCCACAATGAGCTCTTCTCATTTGCCTTCACCATTCCACACCTGCACAAAAGCACCAGTCCACTGGAGAGAATCTGAATTCACGTTGACTCCATGCGTGCTGCTGGTAAGCTACCGCCTGTCCCAGCCGGGTCAGAAATCAGCTCCCAACACCAACCAGCCAAAGGCACCTCCCAGGGACGGTGCCCGCTTGTAATGACAGAGGGACAGAGACAGGCTCAGCAAGAGCAAAGGGATGCTGCCAGTTGGGGTTTAAGCCAAGAACGCACATAAAGGAGAAAGAAATTGAAGAGAAGCGCTTCCAATGGCCAAGTATTTACATTAGCAGCTTTGGATTGACTGGCACCGCTTGAACAATTATGTGGTCGGTGAAGACTTGGATTTGGCAATGTTAGGATGCCCCTAGAACGCTCAGTGCACCACGAAGTCTCATTCCCTTGTGCACTCATCCCTGCATGGCTATCCCCTCTCTCACTGCTTTAGAATTAGTCATTTTGTTTTGATGGGTGTCTGTCCAACTGTACAGGACTTGCAGGCATACAGGACGAGACTCAGGTGCCTCAGTACCATCCATCTCAAGCTGCACTAGATGCCTAAGGCATCTATGGTGCCCATATGAGGCAGGTGAGAGCGGTCACGATGACACTCGTGCCCCCCTGTCCTGGCAGCTAGAGGCTAGGCAGAAAACCAGCACACCTCAAATGGCACTAGACAATTGTATTTAGGTGGTCGAATAGAGTTTGTGCAACCCTATGAAAAACATAGATGTTTTGCCTTCTACAATGAGGTATCTAAATTCATAACATTAAGAGACCTCTTATGGGTATCCAAAAGCCTACAGCAGAAACATAGAAACTACAGACAAGGTTCCCCTGCCCAAATGTTGGTGCCCAAGGTGCTGGCCCATAGCTGGCAGATACAACCCCAGAGTTGCAGGAGACCTGCAGCCACCTGGAGCTGCTGGCATACCCTTCTCTTGCTTAAAACTAGGCATGCATGTTCAGGCAACTGCATTTCATCCTCACAGGCCAGATGAAGGAAGTCCCACACACAGATTTCTGCACCAAATTCCCTGTCACAAGCTTCCCCTTGCTGTCACAGCCACTTACGTGTATAAATGGGACCAAGCTGCCCCCTATTTTTCTAAGTCTGTGTCATAAGGGTACCGCACTGCCAGCTAATGCAATTTTGAGGCTGCCTACGTTAGGTGCTAAGTTATGGTTCAAATCGTGTCAACGAATTCCTTAGCAGAGCTACTTCAAGTAGCCTACAGCGGGCATGGAAGCACTTATATAAAACACCCCCATCTTTCAGAAATCGAGTGAAAACTTCTAGACCCATTTGACCAAAACCGTAACGCTAAAATCATGAGGGAAGAATGTTTTATTGCATCCGTTTTTAAGTAAGATTCAACCTTCAGACTAAAAATTCAGTGGCAATTTTAGCAGAGCTTGAGCGCTTTCTTGGGGGCGGTGGGGCTGCGCACAACCCCCTGCCTTCTGCTTTTGCAGGGCATAACTGGAATCCGTTTTGCTGAAGGAGAAAAGTGTTACATCAAAGCTCAACCAAAAGCTCACGTCCCCGAAGTTGATGCTATGACTAAAGCCAGCCTCTCATCTGAGCTGGTAAGGGGTAATTTATTTATCTTTTTGTATGGAGAAGGACTTAAAGGGGTATGTAAATACAAATAAAAATGACATACGAAAACCACTGAACAAGTCATAGAATCATAAAATGGCTTGGGTTGGAAGGGACCTTTAATGTCATCTAGTCCAGCCCCCTTGCAATGAGCAGTCATCCGTGGAGAGTTAAGGGTTCATTGACCGACTGCAAGGGGTCCCTGAAAGGTAAGAAAAGCAAGACTGGTGTCAGAGACATACTTATTACACTGCATCCAGGGGCACGGCAGGAGTCTGCAGACTGGGGTGTGGGGAAAGCCGTAGATCAATGTCTAGCAGGTCCATAGGAGACCTCAATGACAAGCATATCTGCCTGAGATCAGGCTGTGCACAAGGCTGGAAGAAGCAGCTGCTTTAGTCAATGCAAAGAGGGATCGTGGTAGATCCCAGGAGATTTCTATCAATGCTCTTGAGCAGAAGCAGGGACTCCATCA
Source organism: Fregata magnificens (assembly GCA_013389945.1). Classification (NCBI taxonomy): domain Eukaryota; kingdom Metazoa; phylum Chordata; class Aves; order Suliformes; family Fregatidae; genus Fregata; species Fregata magnificens. Next base: position 19,832 of record WAAD01026991.1, on the reverse strand, counting down.
CTCAAGTCCTCTGAAACAGCCAATAAAAGGCAATCGAGGAAAACATTATTGCAGAAATTCAGATAACTCAGAAGAAATAATAGTTAAAAAAATTAAGAATTTGCCTTCTTAGATAGCATCAGACTTCATTTTAGGACATCACGTTAACTAAATTTCATGGAATGTGCATTGCAACCACCACAAAAGCTGGAGTTCTTGCCCAGATACCGCCAAAACCTCTCCTTATCTCACATTTGCAAAAAAGCCTATCGCTTTAGGTGTGCAAAGCCTGAGTTTCCCAGAGCTCAGACCCCCAAACCCATCACTCACACAGGAGTGGCTCCGGAGACTTGAGTACGGCCGAGCCTGGATGCTGGCAGGGGCTCAGCCACCGGCAGGAGAGCACAGGAGATCCACAACCCCTTTCCCTGGATTTGCTCTGCTCCCAAGAAAATAAAAGCAGATACAGTTAGCTGGGAGAGAGGCACTGTTAAGGCTGCACCTACCTGCAACAGTGCTGTGATTACTGAACATCTACTTTAAAATGAAGAGAAAAAAGGTCTCTAAATCCAATCAGCAAGGCACCAGCAATGTTACAAAGTCCCCCGAGGTTGGTGGGATTTTGCCCATGATGGGGAAGAGATCTTGCCCAAATTCCAGGCAGAGACCTATATCTTTCCCGCCTTGCCTTATTTTAAAGGCAGGCTGGGCTTCTTGACTTCGTTAGCACTACTGCCTAAAGTCAAGGTTTCAATTTTTCGTCTTTTTGTAAGAATAAAGTCACAGTCCTGAAAACATTATCCTAAAACAGTCAAAAAGTTATTTCTAATCTTCTACCTGGCTACAGTAAACCTCTTTCCTTGTCCTGTTTTCTGTGCATCTTCTCCAAAGATTCATCACCAACACGACTGCTGCAATAAATCATATGCACTGAGGCCAAAAGAAGCAGCCAACTTAGTGCTACCGTTGGGATATTAACCTTTCCCTGTTACTTGACTTTCCAGGTTAGATGTATGATGGGAACGGCAACGTAGCATTTATTTTTCTAGAGCAAGTACCCCCTCTGATACACATGTATTTAGCAGAAAGTACGCGTATGCCATTTTCTTACAACGCCTATCATAACCAACACTGCCTATAAAAATGGTTGATTAAAATAAGCTTTTGTAGATACCCAAACTCCGCCTGCTCACAAGTCAGGATGATCTCAAACAGAAACAAAGGGTATTTTTATTTCTGAAAACGAGATTCAGATATTTCTAATGCTGATAAAAGCTTAAGTGGGAGAATATAAATAAAGAGCACTTCTCACTAGACAGATTGGATAGTGAACTTAAATGACCTGAGACCTACAAAAGAAAACAATAAACACATTAAAGGAACAGCAACTCAGTGGAATAAATTGATCTAGTCAGTTATATAACAAGTTTTGATGACTTTTATGGAAGCAATTTAGAATTTTAACTTTGAAATCATACTGGTTTTCATGATTCACAAGTTGGTTTTCTTTTAATATTTCACTGTTGCTATAAAATACTTACACATTTTATGTAAAATAATACTTTGAACTAACAACTTTAAAGAATCAATCACTGGCATTTTCCTACATTACTTTGAAGATATGAACCAAAAACCTGTAGGGTACACTTCAAAAAGGCAGGCTCCTTTAACTCGCACTTCAAGCTTTTGGTCAATTGAATTGCTTTTACCAAACAAGACCTTCAGTCAGACCAATCACGTTGACTTAAAACTGGAAGCTGGAGCAGTTCTCAAGCTATAATCCTCTCTAAAACTTTCAAACAAGATTTTTTTTCCTCCCTATTGTAAATACAGTTATCTCCTGGGAATACATCAAATGAGAATGGGGCATGACAACAGATTAGGATCTTGTTTTTAGCTGGCGTATTTCATTGCTGCTCAGCAGAGAGAAGGTGGTAAGTCTTCACAGTTTCTACCACCTGAAAATCTGGCGCTTTGGTCTGGAAGACCTCTGACACCTAGTCCTTGTACATGGGGCAAAAGCCTTCCAAGAGAGAGATGGGTGAAGTCTTAGCCCAGGAAAGCTGACAGAAGTTTTGCCATTCATTTCAGTGGTGGCAACCTTTACTCAGGCTTTGGCTCAGTACAATTGGTTCATATTCATGAAATACAAGGATGCTCAGTATTAGCTGCAGCGGATGATTATACAGTCTGATGCTCAAGAATTAACAGCAAGCAGGCACATGACTGTTCACTGAGCTAGCAAAGGATTTACGCTCTTCTATTTGCAGGAAGATGAAATCATGCCTGTGAGATTTGATGAAAACTCCCTTATCTGGGTGGCTGCAGATGAGCCTATCAAGCATAACAGTTTCCTAAGCCCCAAAATTTTAGAGCTTTGCGGGGATCTTCCAATTTTCTGGCTTCGACCAACATATCCCAAAGGTAACACTTCTTGTTATCCGTCCCTTCATCTAAACACCTTCCCCCAAACCAGGTTTGCCACCAAGACTTGCACAGAAGGGAAACCAGGATCCTTTCCTCCCTTGCCCAGCCTGTCTTCCCAAGCCCTTGTGGGTTGGTGCTGAGATTGCGGGTTTGCAGTTCATCCACACTTATCTAGACATTTGGTTTTCCATACCTGCATTTCCTCAGACAATTTATACAGCCAACGTGAGCGATTTACTATGAAATGAAGCATTGCCAGAGAGGTCAGCCTCCTTCTATAGAAGGACAAGACAACAGCTTAAACTAGCCTCCAAAACTTTTAGGCAGCTGACACCAGGCGGCAGGAATACCATACCTGGCCAATTGTTGGGGAATATCAGCTCCTGATCTAGGACCATAACCTGTCCCGTTTCTCACCTTGCTTCTCCAGAGGATTTCACTGGAGTGGATGGACAAGATACTTTAGCTAGACAACTTGTAGATGAAGTTTATGAGGTCCTGGAGGCAGTCCTAGAACTGAAGTACTCCTGTCACCCAGAGCCAAGCTTAGCAAGGGTGTCTGGGAGTCACCAGAGAGATGGCAATCTTCTCCAGGTAACTTCCAGGCCTGAGAGAAGGCTTGAAAAGATTTACTCCTCCTTGGTCCAGTTAATATTAGAACACTAAAAGAGGAAAAAAAAAAACCAAAGCACCTATGGATCCAAACTGCCAGTATTTTCCACTTTTCTCATGAGCTTTCATTCCCACTGGGCAACAAAATAGCAGTATCAAAGCAGTCCAGAAGCTGTTTGCACCAGGTTCACCAGCTGCCCTTGGGAGTAGGGCACCAGTCTGTCACAAAAGCACTTTAAAAAAATTAGATGTATATGACTGGTCTTGCTAGTGTGGGCAACTGCTGCTGAGTTAACATCAGTGATGACACAGTGGGTCAAAAAGCACCTCCTCACACCCGTTTTGCTTCAAGGGGAGGAAGAGGGGGGGAAAAGGCAATCTCACACCCCTTTGGACTGATGCTGGCTGCAGATACAATGCAAGAAGGCAAGCAGCTCCCATGGGCATGCTCATCAAGTTTGCCACCACACAGTTTCATCTTTCCCTCTGCCTCCACCCTCCTTTTTTAATATTTAAAGAAATCACTGAAACCTTAGCTAAAGTGTGGATAAATACAAGGACACACTGAAGATAAGATTATCCTCCCATGATTATTTCTTCAGATAACCAAAGGAGAGAAATTAAGAGAAACAAACGCCAATCAGAATCAAACTTTGATACGGAAGACTTGGAAGCTGCTACTGAAGAAGTAAATACCAGGTCGCCCACCACACAGCTGACTCAAGAGTTTGATCGCCAATCTAATGAATCCAGGCCAATGGGACAAGAAACTGATCAACCACTTAATCCAGACAACCCATATAATGTAAGTATTTGCACTGTAATCTTCTTTCAGAGCCCAAGCCTGTTGTAGACAGGTAATATTGCTGATGTGGGGTTTGTCTTTTTTTTTTTTTTTTTTAATTTGCTCAGTCTTTGCCTGTTTACCTTTTCTCCAAAATTACAGACTCGTAAAACACCTAGGAAGTTCAAAAGTCTTCCCTCGTCCTCTCCTCCCTCCCTCCCCCCGGTTTTCATTAGACTTCAGTCTGAAACAAGCACAAGTGCTTGAGGTGGCAAGATTAGGGCAAGTTGATGCCAAGTTGCTTTTCAGAGTTCAGGTCCATATGGAAGCAGCACTAGAGAGATCCAACAAGCATAGCACCATCTGAAAACAAACCAAAGCTGCTCAGACAGCTGATCCCCATCATTTACTGACAATGTAAAGAGAGAGTCCAGTAGCTAGAAACATACTTTGTCCTCAAATAGAAATTCATATCAGAAGTGACCCCTACAGAGGAAAGCAGCAGTAGTGCCTGTTTAGAGACAGCAACAGTGGGTGGAGGATGACTATCACAAAACTTGTTCTCGCTCTTCAAGACGAAGCAGCCCACAGAAAGAGCACAGGAGCCGCCCCGCTGTGTCCCAACACCTTTGCCGCGCTGCAGGAAAACTGACTGTACAGTAGGCACCTTCCAGTCTACTGCACCAGCGCCAGACAATTTACACCCACCATTTGGTGCAGCAGGAGTAAGTCATTTTAATACAACACTGTCACAAGATAAATGCCTCCTGCTTTGGAAATAAGTCCCAGCTTTGACTTGACATTTATGCAACAGCAGGAGATCATTATACTGTGACAGCATTCTGCCGGGTTGACATCCCTTAATTAAACTTAAATTAATCACTCCAAATAAAGTGGATCTAAATCAACTCTCTCACGAGGTCAGTAAAACAGCAGTGGCACTGGAACGTAACTTCTCCTCACAGCTACTAACGTGACCACGTCCATGGGGTCTGAGCTGCCCTGTCTCTGGAGGGCAGCAGCGGAACAACTGCCACAGGTCCGTTCTTCCAGCCAGAGGGCCCCTGGGCCACGTGGAGAACGTCCAGACAGATACGGCCACCAGACTTCCCTCAGCCTGCAGGGCAGGATCCACCTTCACCAACAGTTACTGCGTAGATGCCTATATCCAAGCTTTCTTTAGAGACCGATTCATTCGATTCAAAAGGACCATTAATTATACTGTAGGTCTCTCCTGTAGGATGAAATGAATCCTCCCTAGAGCTACTTCTCTTCACCCACTATGAGTGGAGTCTGGACAATGAGCTGAGGTGTAGAAGTTCACACTGCAGGTATCTGAATTCAAGGATGATGAATCCTGCCCAAGGAAACAACACCCTCCCTGCTCTCAGGGCTGGGAATGGGTCACTGGGGGCCTGAACAACACCAAGCTGTCACTAGCGTCTTGTACACGCCCAGACGAGAGATGGCACCTCTCTGTGCCTCACGTTTTCGGTGCGCTGCTAGTTTTCTGAATGAAAAATGCTCAGGTAAAGAGCTAAGTGTTACTCTGGCATTTGCTCTTTCCTGCTGCTTTTCTTGAAATAACACCAATGGGAAAAGAACAAATGAGTTTCAAAAAGAATATCCAGGTTACTTTTTTCCCCAGAAAGGAGGAAAGGAATTTTGAAGGGTGAAGGCAGTAGCAAGAGCCTGCTTTTACATATTTTATGCATCCCTTGCTCCATGTAACTCCTTACTGTCAGATACAGAACAGGCAGGATTCTCACTGTCCAGAATGCACTTAAGTGTGGCAGAGGGGGGAAAAAAAAAGCCAGACTGAAAGACAAGGGAGAAATATTCAGAAAACTGCAGGGTAATAGCTTACTGAGTAGCTTCCCAGGAATACTGTAAAAAGCATTCAAATTCAAAAATTAAAACAAAACATTAAAAACACAGCATACACTTCAGACATTGTCATCAACATAAAAGACCCAGATAACTGTCTTGAAATCTTTTGCAGCACTAATATTTAAAACTTGGGAGTTTACTGCTGCTGGATCTTTTGCAAGGACTGTAGAAGAAAAATGAAGTTAGGGCTCCCCATTGTTTCTTTCCATTTTACACAGGTGATTACAGCACTTCTACTGAACAGAGCAAGACAAAAGGAAAAAAAAAAAAGCAAGATGCATGGGTCAGTTAGTGGGAGTTCTGTTAACTTCAACAGGACCAAGACTTCAGTTTTTACCCTTTGTAGGGTTAACATGAGCATCAGTATATTCTACATTCTCTGAGAATGAGGGCACTGGGATGACATTTAATATTTTACATTTCAGCAACTGGAAGGCGAAGGGATGGCTTTTGACCCCATGCTGGATCACCTAGGTGTGTGCTGCATTGAATGCAGACGAAGTTACACGCAGTGCCAGAGGATTTGCGAGCCTCTCATGGGCTACTACCCATGGCCTTACAACTACCAAGGCTGTCGTACCGCCTGCAGAATCATCATGCCCTGCAGCTGGTGGGTTGCTCGTATCATGGGTGTTGTGTGAAAAAAAGCAATCAGAGCCTTGACAAAATAAGCAGGAATACAATGACGGCAAACTGGTAAAAGACTACAACGAAAGCAGCAATACCAATCCTGGCTTTTAAATCAAAGTGTGTGTTACTGCACCAAAAGCAAGGTCAGATATTCTAACTGTAAATAAAAGATCTTAAGTTAATATTCCATTAGCTTGACAAATAACAAGGGTATACTAGCACTTACTGAATTCAAAAACTAAGACAGCCCAAAAAAAGACAATATTAAACTTTGCTCACAAACTGGTTTAGCAGTCCAGAAGCTTGCTCGTAAACCCAAATTCAGCCTTTCGTAACAAAACCCCCTCTCTGAGCTAGATGTGAAAATTTACGTCCAATTAGGCAACTAGCCCCACTTGTACACTTGGGAGTACCTTTCATCCATGTAGCTTACTTAAATAAATCACAAGTTAAGTTGCTCCCCGTTGTTATTCATACTGAGTTGCCAGGTCATTATGAATGGTTATAAACCAATTACAGCATACCTTTCCCACAAAGCTGCTCCGGGGGACACGGGAAAGCACACATTGTGCTAAATCGGAAACAAACAGCAGGAAAAGGGGCTGCGGAAGGGAATATGCGTGGCCGCAGAATCAAAACCCTTCGCACATCCCAACATCAAAGAAGCCCCAGCATCAAGAATCTTGTATCCATGATACCACTGTGGTGTCTAACAAGTATCTGCTATCCAGCTACTACAGCAAAAGTATTTACATGCAGTTGCAGACCAAAGAGTCTCAAGACCCTTCAGAATCTACAACAGCCACTGTATTTATAAATCCTTGAACTAGACACTTTTGACACAAGATTACAACCCCTCTTTATTCCACATGGATAACAGCCATTCATGCTAGCTCCTTTAGCTTCGCTGAAGCTAACCTCCATTCCCCGCAAGAGAAACTGCTTCCCAGTAAGGAGAAAAAAGAGAAAGAAAAAAAGAAGGGGGGGGGTGTCTAACCTCACCCTTTTTGCTTAGGCAAGCTCTGCAATTCTTGGGATTGATCCTAGTACGTACTAAATCTCTAAGGAAGGTACTAAGCTGAAACACGTACAAAGATGGAATGACTTAGGATTTGTAGCCTTGAAAAACAAAGATAGAGGTATTACACTGCCTTCATCCATACCATACATCTTGAACCCTACCATCGAGTTTATAGAGCCATCTACATGGGCTTTATAAACAGAACGGTCCAATTTTTCTTAGAAATTCACTTTCTGGAGCATTCATTTTTGTGACTAAACAGCTCTTGAGATGTTGCAAGCCTAGTAATGTTATTAACACCGCGTGACACACAGAAAAGAGGAATTAATTTGACATAATCGTGGCTTAAAGAAAATAAAGACAACCTCATGTGGAATGCTAAACTGCATATCCAAAAAGCAAAGTGTTAAATGAGAATAAGATGAGAATAGAATTCAGTATTTTGTTCTATTGTAGCTTTTCTTAATATAAGCTTCACCTTCCCTTAATCTGAAGAACAGACTCGCTTTGAAATATTTACATTTAAAACTTCTTAAAGTGGGATTTCAAGGCCTGTTAAATTTGAGTTTCTGCTTTTTAAAATGAAAATGACCTTGATCATTATGTTGTTTTAGAAGTACGTCATTCATACGCTTAGAAAAGTCGGTTTTCCTTTTTTCTTTTTTTAACTGCAGATTAAACAAATACGTTAAAAAACGGCAATCGCTTTCTGTGCTTTTTTCAATGTAGAAAGTGTAACAGGACCTTTACGTACATGTTCAAGAACTGTCTGGAGAGGAAAGCAAGGGGATTAACAAGTGAAACACTGAAGGAAATGTGACTGTATATACAAACTAGACTGTTGCTGTCTTTTGCATCTTAGGCCATGACCTGCTTCTCCTTCTGTCCCCCCAGTAACAGAAAAAGAAAAAGAAAAAAAAAAAAGAAGTCATCTTCAGAAGACGCTAAAAAAATGATCTTGTAGGTGATTTCCATGTCTACACATTCTTAACAAAATTAACTCTTCCTAAACAAAAGCTTGTATCAGTTGTTTTCTATAGGCAGTCACAAAGCATGTAAGAAGTAAAAAAAGCATCCTACTCATGGATGTGTTAAACTGTCACATACAGCATCTATGTCTTGAGAACTCTTCTGCACACACCATGCCAAGAAAGCCCCAGTGATCCTAAGAGAAGCAGATACACTACTTACACGGTCTGTGACTAGTAAAATTGCCGGAACTGCAATATTGCCTCAGTACAACACAGAGGGCACAATTTATCCATTTCCAAAAAGATATGCAACAAAATGCCTTCCCCAACTCATGCTTCAAGTAAGCAAATTTTTATTTACCTACAGATCAAATTCAAATAAAAAAAAAGTAAAGACCTCTTGCTGCGGCAAGGTTGAAAAATCTTACTTAAGCACAACATCTAATTTTGAAGGAAACATTCTGAGGCGACATAGGAATGACAATAAAACCAATAATCCAACGGTATGAAAAGACGTAGCAACATTCCCTGCAGTGGTGGCTCAGGCTACAGTTCTAACTATCCACAGTGATCCTATTCACTATTGTACAGCATTTACTACCAATGTTGAAGACAAGTTTTCCACTGCCACCACAAGTATAGTACCTTGCACACAAAAGAGGTTACAACATGTCTGCATTTGGGGGCGTGGGGGATGTTCCTTGAACCTGACCCTGCACTAGCAGAAATCAGTTCAAAACCTTCCTTTGGCCAAAGTTCAGCGGAGGAGCAAAGAAAGAGGGATGAGCTTGTCACCAGCGGTGTTTCCCACCACAGGTGGGTGGATGTTAGTCAGAGCACTGTAATTCTACTATCCTTAAAACTTAATTACCCATGTTTTTGTGTACAAGGAGGATTAGGATGGCAGAGCAGATTAGAGCAGAAAAAGCGAGTAAACTCAGGCTGGTGGAAAAGAGAAGGAAAACAGGCCACAAAGCCATAGGGTTAAAAAGAGTGAAAGCCAGTGATGGGAAGGCAGGAGTCATCTCTTTTCTGCATCTACAGCTCCCTTTCTCCACACTTACAAGGAATGAACCTGAGTCTCTCCCTTTGTCCTTTTTGATAAGGGAATCATCCTCCACTTGTATCTACACTGAGAAAGTAAGGAGCAGCTGGGGAGCATTGAAGGAGGGGATCTGTCTTCTGCATCCCATGTAATACCTCGCCCCTGCTGCAGCACGAATAAATTCCAAGAAAGTTTCAGTGAAGAACAGACTAATCACTTCTTCCATGCATTGCAAAAGAAGAAAAAAAAAAAAAGTAGAGAGGCATAAAACTATAGTTGGCAAAGAACAGATTGTTGATTGGCACATCGGGGTGGACAGAATCTCTGCTCAGGAAGGGTAAGAGTTAGACTGAACCAGCAGCACCACCATCTTCTGCTTCTGAGAGGCTCAGCTGATCTTACACCTGCACATATACTGATCTTACATATGTATCACTTATATAACTGATCTTATACAAGAGAGGCAGCCTTAAGCTACAGCAGACAGGCATTTTCTATGACCCCTAGAATAGCAGCAGAGAGTAATGCCATCTGTGGTATTAAATGGGAACGCTACTGTTACCTCTTGCTGTCCTGTTCCTGTATTTGCAACAGGACTACAAGTCAGAGTACTGAGGGGAAACTGCCTGGGTCTTCTAGACAGTCCGATCTACAGATGACCAAAAGGCTTGGGAAAAAACCTCCAGAGAAGTTTGAACACAATTAAAACATCATCCACTCTGTCCTTGCAGGCAGTTCTCTGTCTCCAGCCAACTCATTGCCAGTGCTGCAACAAATTCTGCTCATCCTCTCTGGTCCCGAAGGAAATTCCATTTATCGCTGATATCCTTCACAGCCTCTCTTCAACCTCCAAGCTCCCTACTGTCTTTCCCTTGACCTAGGGCTTCTGGAACCATTTTGTGTGTGTGTTTTGTCAAGAAAAAAAACCATATACTGTTCACAAAGTTCATGAAGCACCTTCCCCCCAACTTTACAAGGAATTTTTACCTATTGCTTTAATCCAATTCCCTCCCCCTCCAAAAAAAACCCCAATACCCCCATAAGGCAAGAAAAGCTGCCATTATTGGTTCACCTAAGTTTTAGGCTGGAATATACACACACAGATTATGTGTCTGTGCTCAGAAACATGCTGGAATTATGTTTAGACCTGCAAACTTTGCTCACAGGATTGAGATGAACAGGGAGGTCTAGCACTTGATTGCTACAAGTTTTAGCCCGAAGCTGAAGCATTATATTTGCATTACATATGCCTCAAGAGTACATAAGTACCAATGCATTTGATTTTACTTTTTGCCTTAAGCTAAGCGAACTGAATCCCAAAGCACTGAAACAGTACCCACTTAATAGAAGAATATATTGTGCTTACCTGACGACATATTCCCATGGACTTTCTGTAAGTGAAAGTAGACAGAGGAACCCCTACTGTGTTCTCTTCAGTAAGTAAGAACAACTTGATTGGCAGAAAACATCCTCAAATTACTTTTTCATTTTTATTTAAGAGATTTTTAGCTAGGCTTTTCCCATAGCAAGTCTTTGCTAAGCGCTGTTAAGTGCTCTGAATGACATTAATAAAGCAAGGCTGGCCAGGAGACAAGAACCCAATTTTGTGACAAAGTGAAGCGCTCAGACATTTGTCTTTCTTCTACATTGGAAAGGAAGAAATGCCTTTCAGAGCATAAATAAAAAGCAGCAAAGCATTCATCTAGGAGAATCAAGTTCAAGTCCCTGTTCCAAATAAAGTCAACTTCAATGTTAGCATCCCATATGGATAGCAAATGCTCTACATATTGAGCAACTAGCTACTCAGAATTCTCTGAAGGGCAAGAAATGCCCCACTGAAGTTAACAAATCTTCACTGGAATATGCCACAAGTATACCCTTTGAGAAACTCAGCAAACATTGCTCAGTAAGAGTCAAGAGGTAAGGCATACACAAAAACCTTCCTAAATTCATTTCATCTCCCTTCATCGTATTCAAAGACCAGATAACATACAATTCTGAATGTCATCAAATTCGAGCTTTGGAAAACATGCGTCCATTCTGAAGCTAAAAGTCATTAAAAAAAGAAATCACTGCCCAGCTTGCACTATAGGATAAGCATGATCTGAGCACATCGAGAAACTGCAGTTATGTCAAGACTGTAGTCATAGTCCGCAGCTGCCATGTATGACATTCTGAAGTTCATAGCTATGGCATACATCCAAAAACAAGCTCTCTTTTTAAGATCTATGAGATTTTAAAATCTTGGTATCTATCTACTGCACAGGTATAGTAACAATACTAGAAAAACAGAGCTCAGAGGGTTGTGATCAACAGCGCAGTCCGGTTGGAGGCCTGTAACTAGCGGTGTTCCCCAGGGGTCTGTACTGGGTCCAGTCCTGTTCAATATATTCATCAATGACCTGGACGAAGGGATAGAGTGTACCCTCAGCAAGTTTGCTGACGACACAAAACTGGGAGGAGTGGCTGACACGCCAGAAGGCTGCGCTGCCATCCAGCAAGACCTGGACAGGCTGGAGAGCTGGACCGAGGGGAACTGAATGANCCCTAGTGAGGCCACATCTGGAGCACTGTGTCCAGTTCTGGGCTCCCCAGTTCAAGAAAGACAGGGAACTGCTGGAGCAAGTCCAGCGCAGAGCCACAAAGATGATCAGGGGACTGGAGCACCTCTCTTATGAGGACAGGCTGAGAGACCTGGGTTTGTTCAGCCTAGAGAAGAGAAGACTGAGGGGGGATCTTATCAATGCTTACAGATATCTAAAGGGTGGGTGTCAAGAGGATGGGGCCAGACTCTTCTCAGTGGTGCCCAACGACAGGACAAGGGGCAATGGGCACAAATTGGAACACAGGAAGTTCCACCTGAACATGAGAAAAAACTTCTTTACTGTGAGGGTGACAGCACTGGAACAGGCTGCCCAGAGAGGTTGTGGAGTCTCCTTCTCTGGAAATATTCAAAACCCGCCTGGATGCGGTCCTGTGCACCCTGCTCTAGGTGAACCTGCTCAAGCAGGGGGCTTGGAAAAGATGACTTCCAGAGGTCCCTTCCAACCCCAACCATTCTGTGATTCTCGGGGTGGGGGGGGAACCCAAACACCAAAACACCACTGCACTTTCCCACCATCACTGCAAAACCTAGATTCCTAGTCCTCAAGAGAAACAGAATACGTATTTCCTTCCTCCCCTTTAGTTTTCAATCATCTTTTACATACATTTATTACTGTAATAGCTGCAGACTTCACTTGTCCTACTAAAACACCTGTTCTAATAGCTTTTATATTTTACCAAGCTCATCCAATTCTCACTGTAGTAAAACAACATATCAAATACAGAGAAAACAGACAGAATAATAATCTGGAAAAGCCTACATAATTAGGAATGCAAGGAAAAGTAGCAAATTTAAAACAGCATCCAATGGTTAGCAAGGAACGAAGTGGCTTTCAGGGGGCTGCCAATATTTGCAATTCATGGGTTTTTCTAGAATCTTACTTTTTAAGTTCGTATCCCCTTCAAAGAACCACAGAATGGTTGAGGTTGGAAGGGACCTCTGGAAGTCATCTTGTCCAACCCCCCTGCTCAAGCAGGGCCACCTAGAGCCAGGTGCCCAGGACCATGTCTGGACAGCTTTTGAACATCTATAGGCCCTTGCAGACTTGTATTCAAGCACAGACAGTATTTCTTACATTTCTGAGTTCTTTTTCTGTAAATACTGTTATTTAAAATTTGATCATGATGGAAAAGTTGAACTGATGGAAACAATTAAGGATGCATGGGCTCTTCTCTAACATACAGTTTCCAATATTCTGAAACAACAGAACTTAAAGCAACTGCTTGCTATCTTTGATTTCAGGCAATTGCAATAGAGCCTTCTTTTTTAATATAGAAGGCAGACACAGGACCCAACTTTTCTGTAGAAATTTTCCAGCTGCAACTGACTTTCTCCCTTCTATCACATATGACTGCAGTTCAACCTATCACACAGGTGGAAGGACTCCACAAGTAGAAATCTTGTGTCTGCATCAAGAATAGCAATCTCATCCTCTTCACTGAATGTAAGTTTTGCTCCTATACATGCCAGCTTTTTTTTTTTTAAGCAGTGTATTCACACCCTTACCTGTATGCTTTAAGTGATTCCCCCCATCAAAAAACAAGATTACTAAAAATGAAATGAACCAGCTTCCGTATAGAAAAAGTTATATTTACAGTTTTATTTAGCAGAGTTAAAGAGCAAACAATTTTAACACTGTTGTTGAAAAGTGTTTTTACCCAAAGTTGCCAAGATCTAATAAGTTACTGAACAGAAATATCGGGCATCAGGCAATAATCCTGACCAGCCCATCAGCGATCACCCCATCCCAAAAGAGCAGAGCTGATAAAGGCGGTAGAAAATTTAGACTGTGATTGACTCAATTTCCAAAAATTAGACAGAGATGATGAAAATAGGGTTCCACTCTTGAGTATATCTTTAACATCTGCAGATGAAGGAACTTCTAAAGCACACAAAATGCAAAGACAATTCCTGTTTCCAAGGGAACATTCAGTGCTTTGAATCCAAGAATGCTATGTCCATACACAGTGGTCAGTACATGACTATGGCAACACATAGATGGTATAAGATTAAAAATAGGATTAGAATTTTTTCCATTCCATGTCATCAGGAGGATTTACTTCTACCTTCCTTTTACCAACATCAGACCAGTTGGTGCTCAGAACTGTGCCTCCAGACTCCATCTGCAATATGAAAGAAAGCTTGTTTAGTTTGCTATAGGAATTATAGTAACACAAAAGCCATATTTCCTACAGCAGATTAACAAATTCTGAAGAAAGGTGAAGAATTTAGCTTCATGTAGAAGCAAGTTACACAGGAATTCTGTGTATATATAGAACAAAATTTGACAAAGCCAGCATTCCATAATCTTCCGCCCAACAATGCTTTTGTCAGTACTGGACACAACAAGATGTTACTTCATTAACAAGAAGCTTTTAAAAGGTCAGTCAGGTTCTTGCATATGAGGGCTACAAATAAAAGGAACCAGATATAAACAATTAAAAAGAATTTGATCCTTTCACTCTTGGCAACTCTTCAAGCTCTAGATGAGCCAAAAACTGCATTTCCTTTGATAACACTGATTGAAACAAAGAGACCAGTGACAAAGCACAAGCTTCACTGAGGCATAAACTTGGATTTAAGGAGTCACATTCATTAGTGTACAACATCATAGCTTTCAGCAAGACTTGTTATACCAGTATCTCCAAGAGAACCACTGCCATTCATTACAGGCCCAAGGTTTTGGTAGCTAGAGGCTTCCCAGTTCACGCAAAGCTTAGTAAATTGCGTCAGTGTGCAAGAGTTACACATTTCTTCAGAGAAAAAGAGTGAAGACTTACAAACGATTTGTTCATGGCACGTTTCACTTCATCTGTACCATCTGAATAAATTTGCTGGAAGAGTTTATTTAAAGCAGCATCTCCTTCTAACTTCTCATTCTTCTCCTCTTCTTTGATTTCAACTACCAATTTGTCCCAGTTCCTCGTATAGTGAGAGGATGATGGATATAAGTGCTGGGTATCTGAAAACAGAAGTGTTAGTTAACTAAGCATTTTCTCACAACTTTTAGAGCAGCAGAGAACACATAGACATATATGCACCCGATGAATCAGAGATGATAACGGAACATGAATCTGAAAATGCAAATGTATTCTTCCTTACTGATCCAAGCATTGCAGTAACAAAAATAAAGGAAACTAAGAAATGCTAGAGACTACATTCAGCAGCTGCAAAAATTTACTTTTAAGTAAACACAGTTACATAATTTAATTATTCAACCACAAAATGCTGGATAACAGCAACACTAATAATTAAAGTCAAAATGAGGCAGGAGATATTGTCTGACAGTAAGGGGGGAAGGAAAAAAAAAAGCCAGTAGCCTAGAGCCATAGGAAAATTTGAGCTAAATTTCAAAAAATATCTGAAATGAATAAATCAGGAAGTTCAAATTCTCTCAAAGATAGATTGTTAAACTGTCTTGAAAAACTGCAGAAGTATTACTTTCCAAGAGAGATGGAATACTGAAGTAAATAATACTTAATTATTTAAGCAACAGTGGAGGCATAACAACACACAGAACTGCAGAACAGTGACCAAAACAGATAGCCAAACAGATAAGCCCAGATGAATTAGTGACAAGCATGTATCTTTAACAATCCATCAGACTAATGGAAATTATGACTAAATTTAATACCTAAGTTTTAGTAATGCCCTGCAGACATTTTCTGTCAATTCTTGGCAGTAAAAACAAGACTATTGGGCTTTTCATTGTAAATATGAAGCTGTGATTTTATTAACAATACTTAACACAAAAAATATTATTACTAACTCTAAGTAACTTAATACAAATAAACCATTTAATACTTAATAGTTCAGAGAACAAACCTGGTGTAAATTGCTTTAATTTGGGAGAATCTCCCTGCCCCTCCAACTTCTCCCATCTCGCAGCCTCTGGCTTCTTCATTTTTATCTCAACCTATAAAACACAAGACAAAGAACAAATTAATCCAGATGGCAAACAGTTCTGCCAAACAGGCTGGAATTAGTTGGATCTTGTAGCAGTAAGAAAATAAATTTGTTTTTAGAAACACAGTCTCTAATATGAAACCTGTATTCTAACAAAATTTACCTATCTTACAAGATGAAGTCACGTGACTTCAAGTCACGTGTCATCTAAACTCTTATGTGGCTGCATAGCTCTTGTATCAGACTTTTACCCTTTTGTTTAGTACCGCTTACTTTCTTTTGCTTACTATTAACTTGATTTTTTGTAAATTATGGTATCTCAAAAGTAACGATCAATCCCAATGCCTCTACAGTGCCAGGCACCAAGATATTATCTTTCAAACATCCCTTTCTTGCCAGTCAGCTCTAATAATTAAATAGTACTTTTGAAGGACTGCAAAATCCAACTTTATCTAGGTTTACTTTTCATCTACCAAAAAATTTCATATTTGATGTATAGTACATAAAGCAGAAAAACACCCTGGGACTATGAAGATCTTTCCACTGCAGAAATTCAGAAGCTGTATTCATTTGGTTCAATGAATGGAGAAGACTGCCTAGTATTCATTGACCAAAGTGGCAATTAAAAATGGATATGGTTGCAATTATCATAGGAGAAACAAAATTAAGTGAAATATGTCATGCCCTGTTCACAACTACACATAATCCCATTAGACAACCATATTGAAATGTTTTTTTGTAATTAACCTTATCATTTGGTTACAGGGTTACAAAGTTGCAAAGCAATGTCTGCAAAACAAGGACTGTCTAATACCACTCCAAACAACAAATTCACTTAAGAAAATGTCAAAGTTCATATGATGCTATTAATTAACTGAAATCAGTGCTTGCTAAACTTCAGCAGTTCCTTATTTGTGAACAGCTCAGCAGAAGCGAGTTCTTAGTCCTACCTAAAGCCACTATAACCTGGGGATCCCTGCAGACCCAAGAACAAAGGCACCACTGTAAAAGCTAACCCTAGAGATCCTAACAGCAAGCTCCTTGCACAGCATTATGTTGATCTGAAACTTGAACTTTATTTAATCCATTCTTCAAATCAGTCACTGGTAAGGAACAGATTGAGATACCTTATAAAAATAAAGAAATGAGCTCATTTAAGTTTCAAAGCTTCCACGTTTGCAATCATGCTGCATTTTAAGAATCAGAATATTCAATTATGATTGCTTCTTTTTACGTTTTTTTTCCCCTGGGGAAGCTACCATTTCTCTAGACAAGTTTAAATACTTATTTTCTGTGACTAACTTAAACTTTTTGTTGTTCTCAGTTAGTACAAGACATGAGGCATGGAATGCCCTTCAAGGCAGGGGAGAGTTTCAGTAAGTTTCTAAGTCCAACACCCACACATATTTGACTTCCCACTCCCCCACATCTGTTGGATTTCCAATGTTTTTAGCAACTTTACAAGTCACAAATTAAGCATCAAGGTATCAGGTTTTACCAAAAATAAACAAAGAAAAATAAAATACTGTATTACTCTGGTTGCTCAACCTACTGTCCCTAAAGAAGGCCTGTATTCCAGAGTTTAATATTGCAATCTGTAAGGACGCAGAGATTTCTGTTGAAACTATGCAGAAGCAGCATTGAAATTGTGTCAACAATTAGTCTTCAGTAGAACTAAAAGAGTCAGAAAAGGTTCCTTCACTGTACTCTTCTAAAAACACTTTGGAAATTACAACCTTAAAGATCATTTTTGAACACCTACACTCATAAATCCAATGCCCTGCAATTAGCTTAAGGAAGCTAAGATATTTGTATATCTACATATAAGACAAACAAGTAGTTCCACAAGTGCCAGAACTAGCAGGGTTGGTTTTGTTTTCAGTGTTTTGGGTTCCACCGCCCCCCCAATGGATTTGGATCTCATGAGTCAAACATTTAAGTTAATTAGCCACTTACAAAGGCACTAATTAGTTACAGGTGAAACATGAGTATTAATTTAAAACAACTTGTCTCTCTTCTGCTTCCTATATAACTCTTCTCAACCTGAGGAAACTGTATTACCAAATCAGTCGCACATTTAAGTTGAGGAAGCCTTAATTTTAAGTTTTTATACTCTGCTTATTAGTGCATCCCCCATACAAACTATTTAAAAAAAAAGAAAAGAAAAAGAGTAAATGCTCAATACTGGGACTGCTCAACCCTATACATCTTCAATTTCTCTTCTGTTTGTTTCTTCCTTCTTATCTCCTCTTACCCTTACACTTCAGGCCTTCCACCAATATCTTTCAGTATCTCAAATACAGACTATTTCATCCACACCAAGAATGACCTTTAATGCAGTACAATGCTTGATGTGAGCTACTAAACATGGACTTTTTTCTTCTCAGAATACAACCCTCCTCAAGTAACCCTTATAAAGACCTTTGGCTATTCAGAGTACTCTGCCCACACATAGAAAGAAGAAGGAAAAAAAAAAAAATGATATTTACTTTTGATGCTCCAGTAATCCCCCCTCTCCTTTTTTAATCTGCTAGTTCTTACATTTTCCTCTCCGAAACTGTCCCTAAGCCGGTACTACACGACAAACATCCTTAAGGAAAAGGAAATGCTACAAACTAATTCCCAGT
>WAAD01026990.1:3988-15300 GCA_013389945.1 Fregata magnificens | reverse complement strand
CTGAAGAAAGCTGCCATGAGGATGTGGACTGTGTCATACAGCTCTTTGCATTTGTTCTTGCCCTGTTGTAATTTCTGGACTCCCGTGGTGGGACTCGTCTCTCCTCAGCAAGTTGACTAGGCTCTCCAAATTCGGTGGAGGGAGACACACAGGCAGATACAGACACTTCCGAAGGGGCGATTCATCTGATCCTAAAACAGTCATCGGTTGGGACATCTTGAGCTTTCTGCAATGTCTCTGCTAACTTTTTCCAGTAAATAGGTGGGTAGAGGAGATGCTGGCTGCCATAAACTGGTAGCTTTTTGAGGTCACCTGATGCTATAGTTGTGTGTGAGCACGGTACAAAAATAACTATCCACAGGACGCTGCTCCTACACTGCCCACAGGACTATTCAGACTCTTGTGACTACGTAATGTTGCTACTGATGCTTCAGTGTTTTAGCAGAGAAACTGAACAACTAAGGGGAAAAGAGTCCTTAATGTGCTTTTTTATTCTAGACCCTTCTTCTTCTAACGAAGTTCCCATCAAAGCTGGGATAAAAATACCCAGGCACAGATTTTCTCTGCATCTTTTCTTGTTCCTTGTTTACTGCTGGTGTCATGCAGCCATTATTAATTTGCTGCTGCTGCCAACTTGTAAAACTTGTTTCATACTAATTAGAAAAACAGATTTAAAGTGCTGGAAGGCTCAGGCCAGCATTTATGCTTTCCTGAGGGCTGCCATCACTTGCAACAAGGGCTGATCTGGGGAATGCTGCAGCATAATGTGAGTCTTTACAGCTTGTCACAAAGCTCAGTTCTTTAATTCCAAATCACTCTGTAGAGGGGGTCATGAAGGGAACATGCAACCCATACTGACCAGCTGGTTTTGTACTTCTTAGTGATAACTGAATGGGGCCCTGCCTCATTAAAAGGAATGAGCTTCTACAGAACTGAGTAGACATCCAGGTCCTCAAAGCAAGGGCTTGACAGTCCCATGTCCTTTCTAGTGCAGAAAAGGGATCAATAACTGCAATGAGTCACAAAACACTTATTTTGGCTTGTTTTACAAAATGTTTCTGACTTAAATTTTATTTCCTGTCTCAGAAATGTGGAAAAAGAAAAATATATCTATAAATACTCATTAAGTTAGAATGTGAAATAAGAAGTGAGATTAGATGAAATATTCTTTTGAAAAGGGAAATTAACCTACAGTAATGAAGCTAAAAGTTAAAAGGTTGAGATAAAAATTTTGAAATAAAGAAAACTAAGTTTTTTACAACCGAAACAGATCTTTTATAATTAAATAAATGCTGAAACCAAATGGGTTTTTTAGAACATTAAATCATTTAGGAGAAAAAAAAAAAAAAAATCTTTTTTTTTAACAGTTTCCAATTGTCCAGTCAGTATCTTGTAAGTAGTTTTCCCCTCTTGAAAAATTTCTGATAGGTTGGTTGTAAATTGCCATTTTTCATGTTATCTTGTTTAATGTATGTGCCTTTTGCAAGTCTCTCTGTGTGTTTGGGAGGAGTTATGGGTTCCCAAAAGTTTAGTTCAGGTTTTTTCAGGGACATTTCTGGGAAGTTAACTGTAACAGAGTTTTTAATCACTGTACTCAGTTCAGAATTAAAACATTTTCTCTACATGAAAACTTCAAAACCTTTGTTAAAAACTATGTGTAAGCTATTTTGTGCAATTGCTGCTTCCATTCTAAGTTGAGGGAGATGATTATTATTTTGAACATCTTCTGTAGTCTCCCACCTTTACATACTTTTTGGTGTCCACCTGCAATTTGATAGCTCCGGTGAAATGACAGATTGGCATGGAAGACAGATTTGGAAGATAATTTGTTGTAGAAGTAGGAAATTGTACTTCAGGTAGAAATAGCTGAGAGTTCTTTTGCTTGTAAGTGGGGAAACAGTGCAGTTATGCTATTCTTCGTATCACTTCATATAAACATAATTTAGTCTTTTACCATTTGTCCATGTAAACTAGCCAACATATGAAAGTTTTGGATTTTTAATATGCCTCTCACCCTTTCTTTGTTTGTGTGGAAAATGTTTGCAGTTTTATTTATAGATGACTTCTTCAATTCTAATGCAGTGATAATTAATACCTCACTCACAGGACTGGGTTTATCTTCTGCCTGTCACCGTGTTGTTCAATAACTGGAGAGTTAACTCCTAAGCCTGACTCCTGAAATGTCAGCCTTAAGCACTGGAGTGGAGGAAAAGGCAGGAAGGAAGCTGCTTCTCTTTATGGACTGGAAATGCTTTGCCACCTGTCAGTGCAGCTATGAAGTGTTCACTCGGTGGCATAGAGCATTATTAGAGGGCAGGTCTTTATCTATTACAAAGGGAGGGTCAGACACAAATGGCCCAGACCCAGGAGAAGAAACCCTGTCTCCCTGTGGGCATCAGAGTCCTGAAGACCCTTGGTAAACTACTGCCTGGCTTTGGGCAGGTCCGTAAGCATACAGATCCTTGATCCTGAAGTCCCATGGGCACCTGCATTTCTGATTTAGGATGTGTGCACTTATTTGGTGTTGACAGAGCTGAGTGATTCAGCCCTGTTTTCATTCTTGACTCTCAGTCAAGTCCAGAAAATAGAAGTTCTTCTGTCTCTTCCTTGAGGGCTCAACCCAGCTGGCATTTTTGGGGAATACCAATCATATCTGTGTATGAGTCTGACAGAAAACACGATGGTAGCTGCTGCTTTGGCTCCCTTCTTTTCCCTGTGCATTGCATGCAACACGAGGAATCCAAAACTTAGCATTGAAATTGTTATTTATGTCCCTGGTTGGATTTAGTACTAGAAGTGACTTGCTCAGTGTCCAATAATATTTCATTTGCAAGGCTAGGATTGACAAGATTTTAACTTTTGACCCATGCTCTCAATATCTGATCCTGTTGTCTCTGACTAACTGTTCAGATTCAGCTAATGACTATTTCTGCTAAGGAAAAAAAACGCTATGGAAGATCTGAGATCTGATTATTTTTAATGGATTAAATGCACTAGTGTATCTTATTTACAGTCTTTATGGCAAATGGTCATATTATTGCAAGTAAAATGTATGAAAAATAGTAATCATTCAAAGATAGCATGATTCTTTATTGCCTAGGCTAATGTATTTCTCTCAGGCACACATAGTAAGAGAGTATGTGACTTTGAACCACTCAAAGAAACACTGTTTGAATGGCACAGTATTTCCTGAAGAAAGAGAAAAAGCTCTGGTGTGTATCTCTCTCAGCACTCAAGGCTAGATAAGGTGACCGTAAGAGCAAGCTCATGTATGCTATTTCTTCAACAATAGAAGTGTTGCTTGTTGAGAATTGTAGCTGCAGATGATATATGAGAAAATTTCTTGAGCTACATTGTCCACCATGGGGACCTCAATCAATCCTTCCAGTGTTTAAGTGTTTCTGTGTGGTGGTGGTATTATGTGACCATCTGCCATCTGGTGATGGGATTGTAATGGCTTTGAACAACAGCGTAGTCATCAAAAACCTCAAGAAACATGACAAATACTGAGTGGCAGTATTCTTCACTGTTTCACTTAGTAAGGAGAGAGTGATTTAGCACAGCCTTGTGTGGGAGTTTTAAAGTATGTGCAGAACCACATAAATCTCAGGAAGGACGGTCCATACTTAAATTGGGGGCTGCAGTATAATGCTGCAAGCCCACGTTGTAACCTTCTGCCGGCTTTCGCTGTCTCTCTGCAGAATACGTAAGCACTGATTTCTTTAGGAAGGCTTAACTTGGTCATCCAGCTCCCCTGTGTTTAATCCCTTGAGCACAGAAAAAAAAGCAGTAACAGGAGACCTTTATTTCATGTATTTTATATCAAAAGGTAAAATGACAAGCTAATTAGAAGATTGTTTCCCTGAGTCTCAGGGTGAACAGTTGCCCACAGATCTGCTAACAGAGTACCTGCTGTGTGAGGACTTAACCTATGAACAGCAGCACAGAAGCACAGACACGTGCTTCTGTCTTAGTCATGTTCTGGCCTTACTGACTAGGCCAGTGTGAGGAGAGAGGCTGAGCTGGAGCAGCAGGTAACAATGGGCCAGGAGATAGCAACAGAGAAGGAGGAGGAAGGGAGTCCTTCCTAGCAAGACACAAGGAAGAAGATACTAGAGAGATCAGCTCTTGCAGCCTCCTCCTGTGCACAGGGATGCCACAGGACGGGCTGAGGCCAGTGCATATAGACACAGTAGTGAGCACGGACGCTAGTGTACCCCTGGCTAAGCAAAACTCTGCAGTTTGATTGCTGCACACCTGCGCCATTAGGTTAAAAAATGGTGTTTGTTTAGGTTAAATGGGAAATTATCCTTGTTCCCTGTGAAGAATTGAGTATGATCCCAGAACATTTCTCCCAACTGCACCTTGGGGTTTCCCTTAAGGAAGGAAGGAGTGGCTGAAAGCACGACCTAGACAGCACATAACTTTTGAGCTGAGGCCTATATTCAGCTGTTCATGGGGTGGGATTTTATTTTTGTATTTTAGTTAGCTTTACAAACACATATTGCTTGACTTAATTTAGTATCCTATATATGCTGAACTGAAAGCCTTAGCAACAAGTACAAATCAGTAATTTACTACGTACATACATGGAGTTGAACGTTAGATATTTAATATCAGAGGTGTTCATTAAAATAAAGATGAATTGGTGAACACTGTTTAAAAAGTCTGACTTACAGGCTGCTGTTGAAATTTAAATCTAAAACAAAACTTGGCTTCTCCTGCACATGTATAAATTGTGAGTACAGTGCATTAATTTTATCTCTTGCACTCTGTCTAGGATTCTGGAAAAGCACTCTTAACTTTGTGTTAGAACTGTAGGTTCTAGAGGTTGAGTATTTCCTTACGCCTATCAGGAGCCTAAGAAGTCTGTGTGTCATGAGCCTGCTGAGTACATCTCTGGCCCACAAAGTAAATAAACTAATGAAATTTGCAGGTTCAGACTTATTTGCCAGAATTGAAGAGAGATCTGGTGTAACAGTGACATGCAGCATTCCTTTTTTATGTGGAATTTGTTTCCTCATCAGGATAGCACTTTCTTAAGATTTTTCTAAGAGTTTTTTGGTGGTGTTCTTTTCATGTAGGATGAAGCAGCAACATGCAAACATAGTGCATACTTACTTTTTTTAGTCTGTGCTTGCAAGTTGTGTAGGACCTATTATTTAATCTATTTTGCAATCCAGTAGGTCATCACAATGCTGCCAAGCTAGGGGAGCCTGGCGTTTGATTTTCCTTAGCAAAGTTTGCACAGGTGGAAAAAATGTTGCAAGTCTGGGCACAGCAGAGCAGCACAACCTCTTCAGAGCACTCCTCCTGGAAACTAGATTTGAGCAGAGAGATCTGGCTTGGGGCGTGGTTCTTACGTCCACCTCTTTGCCAAATATAGTCAGTGGTTAAGCTAGTGTTTTGGTCCACACCTATGTCGGGGTAAGGGCCTGTACTTAAGTCAGGGATGGGGGCTGTCTGTCTGCTGTTTGATGCCTCTTGTTGACTTTCCAGGCCAGAACTGGCTTCTTAGTCATGTTCTCTGCCAGACATAACCTACAGCAGCACGGTAGCTATGATTAGCCTACTCAGAATTTGTGGCTGAGATGACAGAGCTTACACAGTTTAGCCAATATTATGTATGACCCGGAAATGTAGCTTAGAAGCCAAAAGTATATATTCTTTATGCAAACAATTCAGTACAAAACCCATTATGGTCTATATTAGACCGTGGTGGATTATATGGTTTTGCTAACAGCTGCATCTAGAGCGTAGGTGGAACATGTAAAATTCAGTAAATTGAAATGTTTTTAAACTTTTAAACATTTCTTCTGGTATTCCCATTTACATGTATAATAATAGTAAATAGTTTCAAACTAAAAATGAAAAAATGCTGTATGAGGATACGGAAACAGTATATATACAACTGGAAAAAAGGGCTTTCCACACAAGACCTGCTCATTCTTGTGAAAAGTTTCTGTTTTGGCTGGTTGGCATTTTCTGACTGCTTTTTCTGTAATGTTCCTGACCAGCCTGGTTGAAGCACGAGATAACAGCAGCAATGTTCAAAACTTGGAGCCCAGGCTGAGGCCCAGCACACAAGGCTAAAACACAAAAGAGAAAACATCCTTGCTGAAATAGCCTTTTCTATTCTCCCATCAGTGGTTGTTCTAAGTCAAAATGTAACTGACTACAGTGAGTCCATATTTTAGAGTCTGTTACCTGAAGAGGTCACTCATCCACTCATCCACGTAGTAGAAATTTTGCCCAACCTGGAATTGAAGGCTCTATTCAGGTTCCTGCCGGGAAGCATAGTTCAGAGAGGAGGCTGAGAGAGGCAGCCATCCCACTGCCTCCCCGCTGCGGCTGGGGCAAGCTCTGCTGCTTCCTGAAGTGCCCCCTGGGGCTTTTCATCATTTCAGAGGACCCAGGTATGCCTTTGTCCTTCACAGTCTCATTTGAGATTTCATTTAAAAAAAAAAGACAAAACCACCCAAACAACAGAAATAGAAGTTGGGTATTTTGAATGTCTGATTCACTTCAGGGAAACCAGCGCTCCTCTGCATTGCTGGCAGGGTTGCTGAAGAGGGATGGCAAGCCTGTAATCACAGGCTAAGGCAGCGCCCCAGGGACCGCAGAGCCCGGGGCCCCTCCTGCAGCGCCCTCACCACATCCCCACGCCCGGGTGGTAGCGCTGGGGACGGCTGGTGTGTCCTTTGGGCACAACTAGGCTTCCCAGACTCTGCAGAGGGTCAGTCGCTGTGGCATGTGGCATATGGCACCTGCTTGAAAACCCCCACCTTGTTGTGTGCCTTTGTTGCATTTGTGTGTTATATTAAAACCTGTGAGTGCTTAGGGCAAAATTTTGCAGGGTTGAGTATGAGGTAACAGATGCATTACTCTTTGCTGGGCTAACCTTACAGACCGTGTGGTAATGTAAGAAGCACATATATATCAAAGTTTCTCAAAATTATCAAGACAAATCCACAGGTGAGGCTAAATTACAGCGCAGATTTCAGGCAAGTAACTAGAAAGTGGCGAACCTTTTTTTTAAGCAGTATGAAGAACTCATGGAGTTCAGCTAACGCAGACAGGAAAACACTGAAGAAAGCACAGTTAAACAGCCTGCAGGTGTGTAGTACTGTTTGTGGGATTTCAGTCCTTTCCTTGAACTGCCCTTTCCATGCTCAGAGTTTATAGACTGTTATGGTAAGCAGTCTGTGCGTTATGCTGTATCTGATGCTAGACGTTATTGCCCCTTCAAGATTTTTGGTTATTTTTTTTCCCTTTGAGTGTTCATGTTAATTGTGTTCTGTGTCTCTTCCCCTAGTAAAGAATTACAGAATTACAGCTCAGTGACTGCTTTGGTCATTCTTAAGCATTTTTTTTTAATGAACTTCCTTCTAGCCCTGTCAGTTTTCTAAACTAACTTTATTAGCATTTGCTATAAACTCTTTTTCTTGTATGCCTTTAGGCCTGGACTGGTCTGATAAGATCATCTTGAAGATCTTCAGTTCTCTGCAATTGCTATTCCATAATCCATGGTCTACTATGATTCTGATTTCCACTGGCATTTTTCTTTAACCTTTGAGAAATCTTTTAACTGAGCTTGGGCTCTCTTCTTACATTAACATTGGAGCAAATAATTATTTAATTCTCTAGAAATCTACAGCCCAAGTTCTTGGTCATCGAATTACTCATGTAATATATTTGAGGTTCTATGGTTTAATGTATGGGCTTCTTGATCTTTGAATACGTAAAAATAACAGTTTATTTGAACCTCACAGGCAGATATGGATTTCCAGCTCTTATACAGGAGATGAGTTGTCTCCTGAGCTGTGTGTGCCCATGGTTTGCAGAAGATCCTGTTGAATGTATGGACCCTTACTTCAGTGAATCATGATGTACTGATTTCAGCTGTAAGCTGTTTGCCATAAATGATAGGCGCTGCTCAGCAGTAGTCAGCTGCAGCTTCAGTATCCCTTTACTTCTCATGGTGTGATTCACAACTCGTTGTATCATGTGAAAAGTGCCTGGAACAAGCCTCTAACACCACAGTTTTAGCCACACTCATAAAGTATTCAGGAACAAGAGATTACTTGATAGGAGGACTCCAATGTACAAAATGAGGCTTTGAACCTTGCAGTCAATTCTGAACAGTGTCAGTGCTGGACTTCAGCTGCAGTCAGTCTTCATATGAGGCAGGGCTTGCTGCTGGCACCTGTGTTTGACCAGGGAGCACTAAAATGAAGCAAGATGAAAAACAATTTTGCTTTTACACTTTCAGTGCATGTGCTTCTGAAGCTTTAGCTACAATTTAAAAAAAAATAAAAACACAAACCAAACCAAAAAAGCCCTATACGTAAATGAATGCAGGT
Source organism: Fregata magnificens (assembly GCA_013389945.1). Taxonomy (NCBI): domain Eukaryota; kingdom Metazoa; phylum Chordata; class Aves; order Suliformes; family Fregatidae; genus Fregata; species Fregata magnificens. Next base: position 6,937 of record WAAD01026990.1, on the reverse strand, counting down.
TTAACTATACATCATCACATTCACCTATGCTGAAACATGACTAGGGACATCCATTCCAGTCTCCCATACCATTGTAAGGTCCTGTCAGAGGCAATAGACGTGGACGTATTTACCATAGAAATCTTAGTTGGCCAATCAAATGACATTTTGCTGTCCACAGAAAGTTTTCTTTGACTAAGTGTCCTCAGTACATACTGTTCGGTATTTCCAGTGGGTGTTAAGCATCTGAGTTTTTAATTTTAAAAACTCTTTCTTAAAAACAAAAAGAAATTTTTCTGAAAATGTATGGGGTCTGAAAATAGGCTAGTAATTTGACACTGGATAGCTATGCTTTGACACCAAGTGAAAATAGGTTTAGAGAACTTGACTCATATACTTGGTCACTCTGTATTTACTCAGGCATCAGATGATGAGGTAGGAAAAAATCCTGATGGCATGAATAATGTGGTAGCAGACTAGACAGACAAGGGGGCAGTAGAGGTTATCACTACAGACATGTAAATACAGTTGAGCTGAGACTTCAGGAAAATACAGTGAGTAGCTCTATGGATGATGCCGAGTCAGGCTGCATGATTCAAGTGATTCCTTCCTCCACAAATTCCTTTATCTGTGAGTCAGTGTGTGCAAATAAGGACTGCAGTCAGACAACTGAAGAAATTATTTGGATTCTCTCAACTGAGCAAAGACATGTCCATGACATCATCCTTGTTCTCAAATATCTTCTCTATTATTGAAGGCACAGCTTCATTCTGAACAGCAGTTGTTTGTTGTGCTTGGGGGTTTTTTTCCCTAAGGCCAGTACCACTTGTGAGAGGACACTTAGCAGTTTGTAGATGCTGTGACTATTCTTTATGAAAGCTTTTGGTGCTTGCATGTGATGCATATTATAAGCCTCAGAGAAATGTAATCATAGAACTGTTGAAGGGTGAATGCCAAACAGGCTGAGTAATCCTATTGGAGGTACCCTGCCAGCAGACCCCAATGATTTGTGTCAGAGAGAGGGATATATCTTCAGTCGGGTTTCACAGTGATCTGTTGTGTCTGGTCAGTAGTTTGCTTAGCAGTCTGACATGTTTATTCAATTTGCAGATGAGGCTGGAAGACAGTGTGTTTCTTGAAGGATTAGGATTGGAATACAAAACTATCTTGAAACTTTTTTTTTCAATTGGTATTCAGTAAGAATAAATATAGGGGATTGTAATTAGTCAGCAATAATGAGCCTTGTAGGGGCCTGGTAACATACAGCCTTGTAACAGGTTTTCAGGGGGGAAAAAAAAGAATACAATAATGGTCCTCAAGCTGAATATCATTAAATAATGCTGTTCTGTTGCAAATGAGACTTTTAGGACACAGGCACTTTTAGGTAGAAGTACTGTCTGTAAGATGTGGGATACCATCCTTAGCTTATTCTTGGTCCAGTGATAATTTGTCCAGTTTAACACTGCAATTCAAGTAGACATGGACCAGTTGAAAAGCGTCACCCCTGGAGTCCAGGAAGACCAGTGTGAACGATTGGAGATTTAGAAAAAACTACCTAGACAACATGCAAGACCTGTCTTAGCTTTAGCTAAGGAATGGAGGACTGAAGAAGAGTGGAAAGCAGGTATAAATTCTTTGAGTGCATAAAGTGTTATTGAAAAGGATCAACGCATTCTTCTTGTTCTGTCCCTCATGGATATGGAGACTTCTTTTCAGGAAGGGAGATTGTTAGGAAAACCTAGTATCAGTAAGAACAGTATCGCAGTGAATTTCTGGACTAGACTGCTAGTAGAAGCTATGCAATAGTAGATCTGGAGGCCTTTGAGAAAAATAGCTAAATGCCAGTCAGCAGTACTTTCAGTGGAAGCTGCAAGTTCATGTTCTCTGGTAGGGACATGAACTAAATGCTCTCTGTAGGTACCTTCTGTACTTCTTCTGCCACTTGTTCTGTCATCCCCTGAAAAGGATACACTCCTTGAAGTAGCTTTTCCAGGCCAACCCTGGCTGAAGAAATCTAACGTGCCACTCATTGTAATGATACTGAGCATTTCTGAAAAGAAGCCTTGCAGTGGAGAGAATGAGGCAGAGCATGCGACTTCTTCACAGTGAGAAAGGAGGCTGAAAGAACACAGCTGGAAAGAATACTAAAATGTTGCAAGGTCACATCCTGCAGTTATCCATACGAATAAATATACAGCATTACTCAGCAAGCAAAATTTAGCTGATGAAGTAAAAACCTCATTTAGGTAAGCTGAACCTATGGAAGCCAACCTTAAATGAGTCATTAATGAGACTATGAGGATAAAGATGTGATGAGATATTTTACCAATGAGCATTGTAGCTTCCAAGAAATACAGAGATTCTAAACCACAGTCAGATAGGTTCACAAAAGAAATACCTGTTTCATTGCCTGGGCTTGATACACAGGCTAAAGATCTATAGACTGCAGGTAACCAAAATGGTTTTAAGATGTATGCAGCCTAAATGTAGGAGAGCGGCTACATCTGATACATAAACAAAGTGAATTTTCTGACACATATACAAAGTTTCATGAATCTGAGAGTAGACNTGGATACATTAGGAGCCCAAACTATTACTTCTGTCAAGGGACTGGTGGAGACACCCTGTCCAGTCAGTGCTCTTTATTCCAGCCTTGCTGTGCCAACAAGTTGCCGTTTGTTCTACCAGTGGCGAGGGGCAGGTGGNTTTCTTTCTCCTCCTTAGTAGAAGAGAAGCTTCTCTATTGCAGTTTCTGTCCATCCGGAGAAGGACCAAGGAGGGCAGGGTCTGTCGTGAAGCATATCTGAAGTTCCTGTAGCTTGTGTGAAAATTGGTGCCTGGATACATTAGGAGCCCAAACTATTACTTCTGTCAAGGGACTGGTGGAGACACCCTGTCCAGTCAGTGCTCTTTATTCCAGCCTTGCTGTGCCAACAAGTTGCCGTTTGTTCTACCAGTGGCGAGGGGCAG
>WAAD01026989.1:0-23878 GCA_013389945.1 Fregata magnificens | reverse complement strand
AGAGGTGGCCAGAATAAAATTTATTGGGACAGCATTTCCACAGCACTCATTTTGTAGTCCTTTCTTCATTTAAAGCACAAGTACTGCACATAACATTTTGCCTGCAGCCACGTTAGTCCTCCAGTCTGCTTTCAGATTTTTAGAAGGAATTATCTTTCTTTCTCATTTACAAGCCCAGCAACACAGATGGCTCTACTGAAAGAACTGATCTCAGGATAAAACTAGCTCATCCTACACAAGATGAGCTAGGACATGATAAGGAGAAGCAGAGTGAACAAAAAATGTAATTTTCAGAGTAACAAATTCCAATGAGCATCATCTTCCACAATCAAATACCAAACCAGAACCTGTATTACCAACAGGATGACCTCTGATAAATTTCAGGCTTTTTCTCTAAAGTTGAAGGTGTGTCTCTGAATGTGAAGGTCCTTGAAAAAAATATACATTGTTACAATTAAAAGAATTTAACAATGTGGATTTTTGCTCACTCTCTTCTTCACATATATTTAGCTCTCAGAAACAAAATATATTGTAGCCTTAGGGAAATAATTTTTAGTTGAAGTGATAGCATTTTGGGAACACCCCTAGCTCTTTCTTACACTTTGTGTTACTAGCTACATTTACTGAGATTTTGCATATCCAACCTTCTGACACCTATAACCATTCACTTCAGTCTGTCACAAATAATTTTGTGCAGACATAAATGTGACTCCTAGTTGTGAAGGGCACAGTCAAATCTCTCTAATATCTTCTGGCAAGAATCTGCTTGAGGCACCAGGGAGCACTTTATCATGTCTATCACTGTGTCAAAATAATTAAGCATTGAACTAATTTTAGCAGTCTACAGTAATTGTACCCATATACAAGTGAGTATCTCAAAGAGGAAAAAAAAAAAGACATGTAAAAAATATATTCAGACCTTGTGCCACCTCTGCTGTACTTCCTGGGAAACGTATCTCCTAAAATGGGACATGATTTAGGCCCTTATCTCTTTAAATATTTTCTCCCTCCCACATAAGATTTATAGCCTTGAGAAGAGGTTTCTAAGAAGGTTCTAAGACATGCTCCCCTCCCTACCCAGAAAAACCCCACCAAACCCAAGAGCTATCACAAGACATGAACACGTGAGGGAGTTGCATGGCAGCTTCCCTTCAGAAAAGGACTATGTGGCTGTGTTAGTGTCATGCTCCTTTATTTCCCCTTCTTTCCTATTCTATTCCCTTCTATCCAACAATATTTAACAGCTCAGTGATGACATTTTAAAGATGGCATGTTTTTTACTTGTTTGTGTAACTATACGACAATTCTTTAAAAAGCAAGTAGTGAGTTTAGGTCTGGAGAGTGCATTGCATACTGTAATGAATTTAACATGCACAGGGAAGAGACATTTCAAAAGTGCAGAGGAGATACACGACACAGAGTGAGTGACTGGCCAGCAAGCAGTGAGCCTGTAGCACAGACGAAAGCTTGGAAATTAAAGTGCAGCACATGGTAGACATGCAGTAAGGCCTTATGGGTGATGGTGGGGAGGGACTTTCCTTGGAGACAGAGGAGACTGCAGCGTTTGCAGCAGCTGAAAGGTCTTGGCTACCCAGAGTGCAAACCTAAAAGAAAACACCTGTCCCTCAAGTACACAGTGATAGGGGAAGTTTTATTTACAAATCATTTATTATTTATGTACTTCTAGCTAGTCATTTTGAGTTCCTTTTCTAGGAAGTTGCCTGCTTGTATTTCTGTTCCAAAAAAACCCCTAGCTTTTGACTTTAAAAGCTTTTCCAGTCTTTTAAGGGTATTAGCCTTAGAAAACTGTCTAAATAGACCAAACTCAAAGTTTTGACCAACCCAGTGTCCCATCTCATGGGAGTTTTCTTATAAGATTGGTGATGACTGGGTGCAATTACTTCCTTTCCCTGAAAACATCTTCCCTCTTGAAAAACACCCTTCCATCAGTCTTGGGATCGGTCTTAATCCATCCACTTCTAGCCATCTGGGTTTGTAAAACAACAAACTGAATACTCTGGAACAGATTGGGAGCAAGAAAGCACATGAGTCCCTAACATGCTTTCAGGACTTTCACAAGGTAAAATGAAAATTGGGGACTGAGTCTTTTTTTTTTAGAAAAACAACTTCAGCATTTATTATTTAATAATTGCTCTATTAAAAGGGAAACCAAAAAAGAAAAGCAAGAAACAGTTTTGTTACAGAAAATGGAATTGCTGTATAACTCAGGAGATTTCATTTCTTTATTTTGTGCCAACATTTCCCAATGCTGCAAGATATTGAAACCGATATTACCTTCCATAAATCTAACTTTCACTTAAATAGCTAAATATTCATACTTATTTGAAATGCGGGGGCAGAAGCAAACCTGGAGGTAACATATGGATGCCATTTCCTTTGGTCCACCAATGGATGGCGACAGTAGCTCCCTTCCTCTAATGAGTTACCAGCAGTGACAGGTGACTTTCTGAACAGCATTTAACAGGAATTCAGAGCTTTTTTTCAGACCGCAGATGAAACAAAATATAAAGATTTTTACTGAAAAAATAATTAGAACAAAAGTTAAGAAAGCACTACTAAATGTAGTGTTTGCAGCTGTCAGTCCATTCAGAATATGGGCTTTTCATGTTTGCAGTAAAAGCTTAGTCCTTCTCCCTGAAATTCTCTTGGTGTTGCTCAAGGACAAAGTGGATATCATTTGCTATATTCAGCAAAGCTGTTACCCGTGGAGCTCTGTTGATTCTGTGCTGGATTTGAGCCTTTCTCACCATCGCTTCTTATATAGCAGAAAAGAAAACATATTTCTCATCTTCTTTTTTTTTTTTTTTTTCTAATTCAGCTACAGTCCTGTGATAGGCATACTGATGTAGTTACTTTTTCTGATTTCTCTTGGAAAATGTGGAGAGGTCATTGTGGAAGGAACAGGTGTTAGCTTACACAGTGCCTATAAAAGCATTTCAATATGTCAGGAATTCATTTCATGCAGACTTCCATTTTTACCATTGTAGTACCATAAGACCTAAACAGAATGCATGTCGAAGCAGAAATTGCATCATTAGTTTGTACATGTGAAAATTTTTAGTTATTGTCAGTTAAAATCTAGGAATACTTGTTGTCCTGGCTGAAGGAAGGAATAAGGTTCTCATCAGTAGGGAACAGAGGTTTTGTGAGGAGCACCTAACTCAGAATTCTTATATTTATATAATGAGTCAGCTTTGCTGCCCAGAAAAGTATGCTACTATAAAATAAATTAGTTACAAACTCTCATTAAACAGGTATGGAAACCACTCTTATGAGATGGGACCCAAGGCCGATCAGCTCTATTCATCAGTCTAAGCTCAGTCTAAATAGTAGCCACAGAGATACAACTGACCATCGCATTTAAGCAGAACATGGGATGAAGGTATATGTATATTGAGGACTACAAATTTCCAGGAAACAAAATTTGCAGAGCTCCTCCAGGCTAACAGCCAGGTGGAGCCCCGTTATCCCACTACGTCAACATGTACCACAGTAAGTCAGGGTTTGCTCTGTATAATTTTGCAGAAACACTAAATGTTGTTGGACTGAAAAAGAAAAGCACCTCCACATCCTGTTACATTACATAGGTGGCTCTGATTAGTCACTGCAACTGTTTGTAGTTATGTAAAGTTAGAAATTTTTTAAAGATAAGATTAATTAAACACTTGGTGTCAATACATAACCATTTTGAGAAAAGTGGTGGAGACAATCATCACTTCAAACGAAGTTTAACATTAATTTCTTGAAATGAGCATATGCTTGAGAGACTCTGCATATACTGAGGCACCTCATTTCAGCCTCCATTCTCCATACACAAAAGAACAAACTAAATACATCTGTAGTCTAATGGTTATGGTGCATTTTCCTCACAAGCAGCACTAATGAAGTTTGTCTTCTTTGGTGGCTGACAGTAACCGAGGCTGTTCTGCTCCCCTAGAGTTACAATTTTGAATCTTCAACTCACAAAGAGAACTGACAGTATGAGGCCCACTGCTATTGTGAAACACAAATTTCCCAAGCCTGTTCACACTGTATTGCTCGTGAACCAGCTGCCAATGGGCTGCGTTTAACACCATGTACTCTCTCTTAAAGGCTCAAAACTGATGGCAAGCAAATGAGTGGTTGGCAGCTGCACAGGTTTGCAATTTGTGGCCAACAGAGCATTCACATCTGTACCTAATTATAGAATGGAATAGCCAAATTCCCAGTTTTATCAGTGAATTATTAGCAGAGCCTAGCACACATGCTCCGGTAATATTTAAATAAAATATCAAGCCACAGAACCAAAGATAAATGTACCATTTTTCTCCTAACATATTCTTGCTATAGGTATCACTGCTGTCACTGGCTTGTAATAATATGTAGAAAATGAAGGAAAGATTGACACAAGTGTTTCCCTTGTAATATAATTAATAGAAAGTGCAAACACACAAGATTGAATATTTTAGCCAATTGTTTTCCTGTTTTGTCACTTAAGCCTGAGGCACTTGACTGGATGGAATTTTTGTTTGGTTTTGTTGGATGCTGTTTTGTTTTCCCCACCTTTCATTTGGAGACATGATTCAAAACAATGTTGCTATTTACTGCTAAGAAACACAAAATTTAGAAGGCAAAATATGTAATCAATATACTATTAACAGGATTTGGAGACGCAGCAAATTCATTTTATGGCTGTACACAGGAGCAAGCTTATCGAAGACATTCAAAATTATCTAATCTATAAATGAGCCATTCATACTAGATTTCTCTGTTATATGATTCTGTGAAACCACCTTCCCAAAAATATAGTTCTTTTACCAAAATTCCTCGTATTTCAGAAACCTTATTGAAGTAACATTCAAAAGTACTTTAAGTTTAAATAAATTTAAAGTACTTTTAAAGAAATAAAAAAGCCATATTTAACGAAAAGTATTTTCAAAAACACATATGTACACTAAACTGGGTAACGCATGCACTTCAACATCTTTCCGTACTCCCCTGTGGTCAAGTACAATGTATTTTTTCCAGGTTATTTAAAGAAAATACATTTAATGCTTAAAGTCTATGATTTTTCTCAACACTGCTTGTGTTGCGTTGTCTGAAGTACTTTCGTTGTGCCTTCAGCACAACTTGGATGAGCCCGTTTCTCATGAGGTCAAACTGCTGAGCCTTCCTGTGGCACAGGGTTCAGACAAGCAACATGAGACATCCTCCATATTCTTTGGAAAGGTACCCTGCCTCTGTGCTTTGACTTGCTGCCCACTGAGGTATTTAAAAGACATGTAGATGTGGCACTTAGGTACTAGCTACTCATAGTAGCTAGTATGGTCTATGTTTTGGATTTGTGCTGGAAACAGTGTTGATAACACAGGGATTTTTCCGTTACTGCTGAGCAGTGCTTACATGGAGTCAAGGCCTTTTCTGCTTCTCACACCACCCCACCAGCGAGTAGGCTGGGGGTGCACAAGAAGCTGGGAGGGGACACAGCTGGGACAGCTGACCCCAACTCACCAAAGGGATATTCCATACCATGTGACATCATGCTCAGCGTATAAAGCTGGGGGAAGAAGAAGGGGGGGACGTTGGCAATTATGGTGTTTTGTCAGTTATACATATATACAGGTATATCTCTGAAGCGATTGTGGCCCAAGGATAAGTTCACGATGGAGAAGGTACACCTCGAAGGATCTGTGACTGTGGATAGGCCCATACTGCAGCAGGTACACCTTGTAGCATCAGTGGCTCTGCATGAGGTCATGGTGGAGCACTTCAAAGCATGTGGCCATGGATAAGCACACGGCAGAGCAGGTACACCCCCGGAGGGAGTGCAGCCACGGGTTAGGCCATGTTGGAGCAGGTTTACTTCTGAAGGGACTCTGGCTGTGGGTAAGGCCACACTGGAGCAGGTATATTGCTGAAGGCATTGTGGGCCATGAAGAACGCCATGCTGGAACAGATGCACCTCAAAGCAACTGTAGCTGTGGATAAGTCTATGCTGCAGCAGGTATACCCCTGGAGAGACTCTGGCTCACAGATAAGGCTCCACTTGGAGCAGGTACTCTCCTAAGCGACTGCAGTCTGTGGATAAGTCCAAGCCAGAGCAGGGGCAAGGGGAGGAGTTCATTGCAATGTTAAACCCTATGGTCTGGTCCAAAGGGACCAGGGGTGGAGATTGTAATGGAAATATCCTTAAAGTGTTGTAACCCAGGATTTGAGTTGCATGTTATTGGCATTACTATAGCAGGAACCATCTGAACCAATGGAGAAGAAGCCTTCCAAGAAGCAGTGCAAGTGCAGCTGACCTGAGCTGGCTTTGGTGCCCAGTAACTCCATGCAGCACACCACTCCTGTCCTGAGTGACCACCATAACAGATGGAGCCCAAAGTCATGGTCCAAATGAACTCAGTGGACATTTTGTGGACATTTATGGAGATTTTACAGACATTTTACAGGGGTGGTCCGTAGACTAGGTGAATAATATCTGTGTATTATATCAAAGGATGGAAAGGGGAGGGGTGGTTAATGAGGATGTATTGGATAGTGTGGGACCTGAGCATGATGTAATGGTATGGAATAAGGGGTGGAGAATGTGCTGGTTTTGGCTGGGATAGAGTTAACTTTCTTCAGAGTAGCCAGTATGGGGTTATGTTTTGGATTTGTGCTGAAAAGAGTGTTGATAATACAGGGATGTTTCAGTTACTGCTGAGCAGTGCTTACACAGTCAAGGCCTTTTCTGCTTCTCATACCACCCCAGCAGCAAGGAGGCTGGGGGTGCACAAGAAGTTGGGAGGGGACACAGTTGGGACAGCTGACCCCAACTCACTAAAGGGATATTCCATACCATATGACATCATGCTCAGCATATAAAGCTGGGGGAAAGAAGAAGGAAGGGGGGCACGTTCGGAGTTATGGTTATCTCCCTTCCTGTTTGCGATTGCAATGTGTCCTTACACAAAGGCACCCACCGCTTACATTTAGAAGTAATGCTACGAAAGTACTGTAAGTATGTACCTATGTTTAGACATTTCTTTCCAATTCTGTGTAAAGCTTTTTGCCCTCCTGCTCTCTCCCTCCCGTGTCTGCACTTTGTTCACTTTGACACCCTATGGCTATATTCCCCTCCTGCACCTCATCCTGCTGTCCTCATCCTGGTTTGGTTTTATTTGTTGTTGAGTGTGGTGTTGTGGGGTTTTTTTCTAGTCTTTCCTCCTAATTCCTTCTCTCCTCCTTCGAAGGCAGACGGTACTCTCTCCTTTTTCGTGCCTTTTACAGCTCCCTTGACTCTTTCTTCAGTGCAACTGAACTGCCGTAGGGAGAGGGCTGCAGCTGCAGGCACTCTTCTGAAGGCTCCTAGGAAACGCTCTACAGGTAATTAGAGATTCACAGGCAATAGTTTGACAACTGGTAAGCCATTACTACAGTCCATCCTATTTGATGTCTAGGGAAAATAAGTCTATGAAAATGAATTTAAGATGAGTAGCTAACTAGGTGTATACTATTTAAATCTAATATAAAGCCTGCTCCTTCACAAAAATAAGTGGCTCTCCAAATTTTAGCTGATCACTAGCTTTATAGACTTCTAAGAAAATGTTAGTTTTCCTTTCTGTATACTTACGTATCTGGTGCAGGTGCCCAGGTGTTGGCAGCAGCTGAAGGGCTGCAGGGGCGGCCCCCGTGAGGAGCGGGCGGGGCTGCCCTGCGCCGGCCACAGCCGGTTCCAGCCGGCTCCAACGGCCCCAGCGAGGATGCAGGGCACAGCTGAGCCCCTCAGCCGCGGGCGGGCGCCTCGGGGAAAGCCTGGGGAAGGAAGGAAGGAAGGAAGGAAGGAAGGAAGGAAGGAAGGAAGGAAGGAAGGAAGGAAGGAAGGAAGGAAAGAAGGAAGGAAGGGCAACGCGCTGCCCGGCAGCCAGGGCTGAGGGACACGGCGGGAGAAGCAGCCCTGCGAGCCCCGAGGGGAGAGCGGGAGGAGGGCAGGGGGTGCTCCGGGCTGGAGCAGGGAAAAGTGTGAGAAGGAACGAGCAGCAGAGAGGAGCTGTTATGGACTGACTGCAGCTCCCCATTCCCCATCCCCCTGAACTGCTCAGACGGGAGGAGTAGAGGAGTTGGGGATGAAGGGATGAAGCTGAGCCTGGGAAGAAAGGGGATGGGTGGGAGAAGGTGTTTTAGGTTTTCTCTTTGTTTCTCACCATCCAACTCTATTTCTAATTGGCAACAAATTACACTAATTTTCCCCAAGTCAAGTCTGTGACAGTGACTGGTCAGTGATCGGTCAGTGATCTCCCTCTCTTTATCTCCACGCATGAGCTTTTTCATCCTTTTCTCTCCTGCTGTCCTGGTGAGTGAGGAGAGTGAGAAAGCAGCTGCGTGGGCAGCTGGTAGCCAGACCACATCAACAAAGCACAACTTCCCTGCACAAATTTCTACTTGTAATTGTATATAAGCTATTACTTGAAGAGGTATTGTCTTCCAAGTGTTCTAACTGTACCTAATCGTTGTGGTTTAACCCCAGCTGGCAAGTAAGCACCACACAGCGGCTCGGTCACTCCCCCCTGGCGGGATGGAGGAGAGAATCAGAAGGGTAAAAGTGAGAAAACTCGTGGGTTGAGATAAAGACAGTTTAATAGGGAAAGCAAAAGCTGCGCGCGCAAGCAAAGCAAAACAAGGAATTCAGTCACTACTTCCCATGGGCAGGCAGATGTTCAGCCATCTCCAGGAAAGCAGGGCTCCATTACGTGTAACAGTTACTTGGGAAGACAAACACCATCGCTCCAAATGTCCCCCCCTTCCTTCTTCTTCCCCCAGCTTTATATGCTGAGCATGATGTCACATGGCATGGAATATCCCTTTGGTGAGTTGGGGTCAGCTGTCCCAGCTGTGTCCCCTCCCAGCTTCTTGTGCACCCCCAGCCTCCTTGCTGCTGGGGTGGGGTGAGAAGCAGAAAAGGCCTTGGCTCTGTGCAAGCATTGCTCAGCGGTAACTAAAACTTCCCTGTGTTATCAACACTGTTTCCAGCACAGATCCAAAACATAGCCTCATACTAGGTTCTATGAAGATAATTAACTGTATCCCAGCCCAAACCAGCACACTAATGTATAAATCAATTATTTTCTTGCATTGTCCAAAGTTGGTGTGCATTTTGTGACCTGTCAAATAGGAAAAACAAGAAATCCTTCAAGCTTTTACCCTGTACTTACACTGTTATACTTGGAGATCTTACCACCTTCTATCACAGCCACTATACAGAAGCAACGTGCCATGGTCTTAACTTTGTCTAAGTGGCGTGACAGCATTCCTTCCCTATCCCACTTCACATAGGTCATAATTAACATGTTGTAAGATTATTTAATGTAAAACTAAATCAACATTTGGCACAAAACATGCAGATATTACTTTGTAACAGGTTTTAAGAGTAATATTTCTACCCTGTCTAATCCCCATTTCATATTTTAAATTCCCCATTCATTACTGTCTGTGATGATAAAGGGAATTAGTGTTTCCTGATTAGTTTTGAGCAGTGAAGATGTGCGCTTCAGTTTGGGGTAAAATTGGATAATTCATTAGTCACACTGTTGAAAGTTCCAAGTATATTATACTCCTTAAGCTATTTTCCGCAGGGAAATTTCTATCCTCCTAATTTGTAATGCCTGTAGCCAAAATTATTAATATTCTCTATAGTGATGTATAACATGTTGAGTTTATTTGTTTCTTTATTTCTTTGCTTTGTAAGGCATTGCTAACAAGTAGCTGAGGGTATTTGCATTTTTAGAATGATAAACATTTCTTCTAAAAATCTTTTTTTTAACCTACATTCATAAATTAAATGTGGACATAAATTTTTTAACCCCCACACAGAGTCAAACTGTAACTGTTAGACACTAATTAGGACTAAAATCTCAGATAGGACATAACTGGATCTAGTCTCAAGTTTCAGTTCTATTTTCTCAATTTTTATTGCATGTGGACTACTATATTTAACTCAATCCCTTGGAGACAATTCAGACGCTGAGAAACTCTCTATATTATAGAACAGATTATGATTCTGATGTGCTCACCTAACTTAAAAAAAAAATCGTCAAAACACATTATTTGTAGTTTCAGTTGGTTTATATCAAAACTAAAGTCAGATTCCTAAGCAAGCTCATCCTAATGGATCCAGAATGAGTTGCTTTTTGGATTTAAAGAATTACAACAATACTATAATATCGATTGTAACGTGTGTGTAATCTGTCTAAGCCACAGAAAGAATTAATTTAATGAAGGTGCATTATTATTATTATTGTTGTTGTTGTTGTTGTTAAATATTATCATTACTATTATTATTATTAGTATAAGACATAAAAATAAAGATGATGTTGTTTGTTCTTTGACACGTCTGATGGGAACATCTACATGTTTCCTTTCCCTGCATGTCTTCTCTGCATGATGCCAGAAAAGAGGAGGGGCCTGGAACAGGAGATCCATTGCACACAACCTTCCACAGACTGAGTGAGCCACGTATCAGGAACTACAAGAAGAAAAGCAAGCACTTGTATGTAATGTTACTAAACTGCAGCACAGTTCATCTTGATAAGAAATTGACTGTTGGAAAAAACAGTATTCTAGAAATAAAAAGTAAAGCCATGGAATCCAAGGGCCAAAGAACTTCTGGCCTAAAGGTTTAACTGATTCTGCTAAAAACCTCATCACACATACCAAATACATACTGCATGAATCAAGACATGTAGAGCAACATTACTTGGGATCAAAATTTATAAAAGATATTTCCTCACACAAATAAAGGCAGTTTGATCTAAAATGTCTAGCCTTTTCCATTATGTCAATTTCACGCTGCTTAATGTCCTGCCTAGGAATGGGTTTTGATAATTTATTTATGGACTATAAGGGTATGATAAAATGGCAAACTGAAGATCTAAAGCAATCATTCAGTTTAGGTCAATTGATTGGAGAATGTAGCAAAGTGCTTTGCACAAAGTCCCCCTCAAGTTTTTCAGGGGAAAAAACAGTCAAACACCACCAATTTTTTTCATGTACATTTCAAATCTGCATTATCTCCTCCAAATTAGCATCACATCCAGGCAAATTTTAAATTTAGTATATCCTTCTGGGGACCATGTAAAAATTACAAGATTCAGGTAAAATTCAACATGAACAAGCATCCATAGCCATAAGATCACAACAATACACATGCAGTGATATCTTTATATCATTTACAGTGATAGGTTAAATACGAACATTGCTGTAATGTAAATAATTTTAAGAAAGAACTGCTACAAATTAAAATTGTGAAAAGTCATAATGAGATCTAGACTGTATGAGTAAGTAATACAGGCAGCATAATAAATGAGTAGGAAGCTCTTCCTCCCATCAATCCCAGATGTGAAAGGAATTCACGGGAAACAGACACCAAAATACTAATTGGAATCAGATCGTCAACTTAGGCTGGATCAATGTTTCATTTTGACATACAGAATTGTAGAGCATTTTTTACCATTTTAGTAATAGTACTAGAAAACTAACAAAGGGAACTTTCCAACAAACACTTTCTAAGAAAGCATTTTGTGGGAAAAGGCTTCACAAGGTTAATCACAAATATGGATTTATTGCCACAGTGAAAACCAGAGCAGTTCTGCAAAATCTCTCTGTGACTCACTAGTGGCAGTGTTTCCACCAGTTTTAGCCCTATCTTTCTGAGAGTATGGCTTCAGTAATACTGCATTGCCAGGTCTAGGCCAAAATGCCTGCCTGCCATTGGCAATTAGATGGGATACCTGTAAATGGATCATGACTAGCGCTCTAGGAGTCTAAAACTTCCCTGTCTGCACTCAGTAGCCTACAGACCTGCTGGAAGGTAGACATGCTTTCCCAAGACCATTCTCTCTTGAGTTAGTATTGTCTTTTTCTCTGTCATAGAAGTTTTGATGCTCTGCCCCTTTCCTTGTCCATATGTCCATACATCCACCAGAACACCTTNTTACCAAATACCAGAATACTTTGAAGACCTGTGACAATGAATCCTAAAGTGACAGAGAAAAGAACAGAGATTACAAGTAGCAATACTACCTGGCTCATTAGTTTGCTCAAAGGAATTCTTTTGCTTATAGGATGAATGCAATGCTAAGTAAAGGTTCCATGAAAAATAAAAGCTTTTGTCAGGCAGCTTGCATTTCTTGAACTATTGACATATAAACTCTTTTAAGATGAAAAAGTATCTTCTAAAACTGGACAATTTTAATATTTAGAGCTGTGGTGAGTGAAACAATTTTAAAAAATGTGTAGAGATTCTGGAGAGAGAAACAAGGGAAGCAACAGAACTGGAAAATATATAGATATATGCGGGAAAGAAACATTTGTTTTCCATTTACAATGGAGAAAGAAAAAGGGAAAGGAACTGAACTGAAAAAATATATAGATGTGGGAAGGACATGTTTGTTTTCCATTTGTAATGGAAAACTTCTATTGAATACCCCTCATAAAATACCAGCATCCAGCTAGAATTCTTAATATTTTCTAGTAGTGGTGCATCATCCTGAAGAGACTGCTTAGAAAGAGAGAGGGACTTCTGCGGCCACTTGTAAGTATCGAGTCTGATCTCCCAGTATTCCACATGAAAAAAGACAAGGAAAATTACCAAATTAATCCAAAA
The DNA here is from genome assembly GCA_013389945.1 of Fregata magnificens. Classification (NCBI taxonomy): domain Eukaryota; kingdom Metazoa; phylum Chordata; class Aves; order Suliformes; family Fregatidae; genus Fregata; species Fregata magnificens. The sequence continues at coordinate 11,235 of WAAD01026989.1, read as the reverse complement.
GCTAGAAGTTTGACAGTGACTAAGAATGAATTATGTTTACTAACAATTTAATGATTATTGTATATGAAGAAGGCAGACCTCTGTTCAGCATTCATTAGCATTCAAAGCTTTAATAGCTTCAGTTTCATGTAAAAAAAAGAAAACAACATGATAGCATGTAAGAACCACTTCTCTTCTGAAAAATATCTGTTCATTCCTGTACATTCCAAATGATAGAAAATGATCAAAATGATCACTTGAACTCACCTTCCAAAACTGCTTGTCTGAGAACTCATGCAAAAGTTCATACCACAAATCAATTTCCTAAGCTCTCAGGTGCCATTCTAGCATCAGATTCATGCCTGTTGACCTTGCTGACCACACTGTTATTTTATTTGATTTTGAAAATCTGCAGTATTTCTGCAACACCCTTTGCTCAACTGAATTCCACCTATATTTATTCTTTTAAAAAACAGATATTGTGAAGCTGACATTTTAAAATGTATATTTCCCCCAATCTTTAATTAATCAGCTAATTCACTAAACTTCTTATTAATTACATTTTTTAGGATAGCATTATTAAACATATGCAAATAAGATATGCTGTTGAGGTAAGCAATGTATTTAATCCAAGAAATGATACAAAGCACATGGCTCATGTTAGCTTATGATTTTTCCATCACAAAGAGACTCCTAGCTACAGGAACTCTTTGCTGCATTGCGAGTAATGGAACAAGTGATCATAAGGAAAATAAGAGCAATGGCCAAGTAATACTGAACTCTACCAGGAGCAAGCGTGTGCTTAGCTTGCTGTGTAGAACAATTAGGAATCAGCAACCTGGAGCCAGCACCTGGGAATTTCTTCCACATCAGTCATGCCTTATGCATGCTTTGTAAGCACAGCGTCTGGTGCCCTACCTCAAAAAGAATACAACAGAATTGAAAAGGGTCAGAGCAGGACAATGAGAAAAATTTTAAAAGTGATAAATGGACTAGAATTCTTCAGCCTGCAAAACAGCTGACTGAGGATGTCTGTGATACAGACTGCAAAATTGTGATTTGCTTGGACAGGGGTGCATATCAATCAGCCGTTCATTGTCCTGTGCAATACAAGAACGCAACAAAAGGAGGTGATTCTTAACATGTCATTAAGCTGTGGAGCTCCTTGCCACGGGAAGCTGTACATGATAAAAGTGAATGTGGGTTCATGGGGGGGCTAAAGACTGTCATGAAAGAGAAATCAACTGAGGTATGTCAGATTAAAAGATGTTATTTATGGCTTAGGATGTCTCTGAGCCACAAGTGTTGGAGGCTGGGAGAGGATTTTCAAGAAAAATCACTACATTTGCCCTGTTCTAATATTCTTCCTTAAGCATCTCTGTTGGCAACTGCTGCTGATCACACAGGCGTTTGGTCTGAACCAATGTCACCATTATTATGCTTTTGCAAGCCTATCCAAAGTAGGGCTGTGATGCCATTGATAACAGATCATACAACTAAATACTTATGTTAAGAGCTTATGGCAGAGGTAGCAAACTTTTGGCAGGTGTGCCTGAACTAGGACACAGTGCTTTTGTCAGTAATAAACAAGTCACAAGAGATTAACCTGCACAGTCCTTACTCTGTGCTAAATGTCCTGGATAACAGCAGTTAGTAAGACAGGAAACTGTGTGCCAAGTACGTGGTTGAGTGGACCATCCAAAACTGTCTAGGAGGGCATTTTTGCCAAACCTAGTGACACTAAAGAGGAAGAAAACAACAAACATTAGTTAGATTAAACAGTAACCAATATATCAAAATATATTGGGAATATCAAAAGCCTTTTGAAACAAAGAGAGACTCAACTTGAGAAGTATAAAAGGAGCATAAAAAGTTGCAGTGGAGGAGACAAAGGAGAGAGTAACTGAGCAGCAGTGAAAATCTGTTTTGATATTGCCAGAAGTCACCCTGCTGACATCTGTCCATGTCTGATGGAGATGCCTCCTGTCGGAGGCACAAGCATGCCAGAGTGCAGCAGAGAGGGACCCACACCTCAGCTGTATGTATGTCACCTTGTGGGCTGCTCTCTTACTCTGTGTGTGCATTGGAGGGCTGCAGTTGGTGGTGTGGGGAACTCGAGTGTGTGCTTTTGACCTACACGTCCTCTGAGAGGGGGTGGGTGTGCATATAGTCATATCTCTGTGTGTGTGTGTGTGTTCACAGAACTCTAAGGATTAGTTAGAGAAGGTTGTTTAAAAATTTGTAGGTATATGTAGGCATTTTGTAAGTGTCTAGGACAGTGGTTTATCTGTTGCAATTATGATACTGACCCTCAATGTATAGTTCACTGATTAGCAATTAATTAGGTGCCAATAAACTTCTTCAGTCCTGATTCAATTTAAACTATGTGAATTGAACAATTTTCCCCTGTGAAATCACGCACTCCAGATGCTGGACTCCTCAACAATAAACTACGTGAGATCATAGAGTGATAGTGTAGTGGTATTATAACAGGAAATCAGTTCCCTTTCTGATATAGGAGCAGGTTATAAGCACTTGGGATCCTATATTCGAAAGAATGAAAAATGTGAATGGGTGATGTCTTTCTCATGGGCAGAGGGGACAACCATTTGTAGATGTTAGGGAGATATTAATCACAGAAACAGCACCAGTGTTCTCAGTGTAGTGCGTGGGGATAAATACCCCTCCCAGTCCAGATGGCTGTGTCAAAAGGAGTATCCACTGCATTTAAAGAGATAATGCAGTGAACATTGCTGACAATATTCTTCCTCTGCTTGAAGCGTTTATACATTTTACAGGAATCACAGGATTCACCTTGTGGAAGGCATATGATCAAACTACAGTCTTAACTGTAGCAAACATGCTTTAATATTTAGGTTAGATTAAGAAAACCTAAGAAATAAGCAATTCTTTTAAACTCATTTTCAGAATTCAGACAAGACAATCTCATTTCCTATATATACACAGGTACAGATTTTCTAGTGTGGAGGCAGCAGGGGGATGGAAAAGCTCATATCCTCACTTACTAAAAACCAATACAGCATATAGCCTGTCACACAGGAGGGAGAGAGAGACTGCACCATCCTCTTCATGACTACATCCACAGCACTACACACCACAACAAAACAGTGGAAACTCTTTTTTTAGGGAGCCTTTTACACTGATATCTTTTAATTATAGCACAAGACTGAATACCAGACATTATAAATTACCTGAGTAGTTCTACACAGCCTCCTGAATAGTTCTAATGTGATGGGATCACAACAGCTAAGGCTAGTATTGTAAGGCTGTGATCCTGTCCTTCTAAGCAGTTGCAGATTGAATTTAAATTTTTAGACTGTCTGTGTGGATTTTATCACATAAATCAACTATGTTTCAAACTTAATATTTCATGTAATCAACACTTAGAATTTTGGAATTTAAAAGACCCCCACAGGATTTCGTTATAACTTAAATACAGTTCATTGTAAGACAGCCTTACCAAAAAAAAAATCTGTTTATTGTACACTGTGAGAATTAAACGAAGAACCTGAAATCCTTACCCTAGTAAAAAAGAAATTAAGAAACCAGAGAATGACTGAACACTGAACAGTCTTTTCTCTTTTGTGTGGGACACATTTTTATTATAGCAGACATTAATTTTCACTTGTAAATTCTCTACACGATTACTTATCAGTTTGATAAGTTATTAGGTGGGACTCTTATTTACTCCTTCCATACAGTCAATCAGTAAGAGTCATTCTTCACCAGCATATTGCAGTGTACATGGCAAATATTAATCAGTAGAATTCTACTCTGGTGAACGTGTATTGTAAGTTAAATTATGATGCACATTAATATGGGAGAGTCTCTGGGTGAATTTTATATGTTTCTAGCATAATTTAACTTCATTAGCCATATATCAAATCATACAATGATAGAAAACACTTGTTAAATAAGAAAAGGTCTACTTGTCATAATTACAATTTAGATATTGTTCAGTTTAGCTGTACTTCTATACTGCAGATCAGTTTCTGGATAAGGAAAAACCACTAGAATCAGCATTCTTCTCTTTTTTGGAGAAAGATCCTGCCAAATACTAGGTATTATTAAAATTTACAGTAAGCAAATTAGTTTGCTTTGTTAAAATGTGCTATGCTTTTTAAATCTTTGCCATTTAATTCACAACTGAAGAGGAAGTGATAAGACTCTCAAGGCTTAGCTAACACTGACAGCTTAGTTCTGCCATTCTTTTTCACTGGTTATATCTTATTCTGACAGTAACCATGCTAATTTCAGTGGAAGTACACAGTACACTTTCAAGTAGTCAGCATGAGTAACAGGAGCAGAATCACCAGCTTCTGTTGGAGAGGTGACATTTGTAACAAATTCCTGGCATCCAGAGCTTCATACTTCTTGAAGTATTCTAGGAATGTGGAACATTCAATGCTTTGCAAAAGACTTTGAATTTTCCTGGGATAATTCTGGATGGAAGGCATCTCAGAAAGGCTTTAGTCCAACCTCTTGCTCACAGGAGGTCAGGTCTGATCAGGTTACAGAGGGCTTTAATCAATCTGGACTTGAAAACCTTCAGGCCAAGAAACAGCACAACTGTGCTGGGAAATCTGTCTCTGGTCAATACTTGACTGTCCTAGTGGTGAAGTCTCCTTACATCCAGTCCGACCTTACTGTGTTGAATGTCTCTCGTCCTCCCATGATACACTGCTGTGAAGTGCTTGACTCTGTCTTTATGAGAGCCCTTTGTAGGTCCTGGCACACTGCTGTTAGGTCCCCTTAAAGTCATCTCTTCTCCAGGCCAAACAAGCCCTAGTCCCTCAGCCTCTCCTCATAGGGCACATGCCCCAGTCCCTGACCACCCTAGAGGCCTAGGATGGTTAGGGACCATTGATGTCAGGGACCAGATCAGGGACCTGTTGATCTCTTCCCTGTATTTGGAGGCTCAAAATCGGATGTGGTATGCTACATGTGCTGGGTATAAGGGAATAATCCCACCCCTCGATGTCGTGGCTGTGCCCCCGTGAATATCGCCCAGGGCACTGTTGGCTGTCTCTGCAGCCAGGGCACACTGCTGGCTCATGCTCAGTGTGTGTCTACCAAGGCCCCCAGGTCCATTCCCATAGCCCTGCCCACAGCCAGGCAGGCGGCAGCCTGTACAGCTGCCCAGGGTGCTTCCTGCCTGCAGCAGGACTTGTCCTTTGTCCCTGTCAAACTTTTTGAAGTTCCTTTTCACCCACTCCTCCAGCCTGTACAGGTCCCTAAGAATGCAGCACAATTTCATTCCTCTACTAGATAGAGTATTTAAGCAATCACTTAAACAGCTGCCCAAAAAGTCATACCTTTCCACGTATCTTGTAAGTAGAATTCTCCCTCATGAAAGCACGTTAAGACAATAAATGCTATTAAGTCAATTGGGAGTGCAACTCACCATGAACCAGCTGAAGCAGCACAGGTTTTGTTGTATTCAGAAGTCTTTTCAGTTTCTGTCATGCATATTCTTAGGTTATAGTTATAATAAGCAGTAGCAGAAAGTGATAAACAACATCAGCTCTCTCCTGGGTTTTACAGTAGTCTGCAGAAGTTACTTAGCATAGGCATCATACCAGATGTTGTCTGGAGCATTTTCGAGTATATAGCACTTCCACATGGAGTGTTAAATATATCTAATGCACTCACTTTGTGGAAGCTGGCCAGTGCATCTAACAGAACTTTATATATATGTGGGTGCTTAGTTTTTGTCATTGTGAAAAAACCCTGTGCATAAGGTACCTCCTTGCTACATTAGAGAATGACTCATTTAGGATCTTCCACACATTCTGTTTTTAACTTTTGGAAAGTACTAGAGAAGAAGCTACTAAAAGGAGGGATGAGAAGAAGAGACAATTAAAAATGCTTTCTCCTAACCAATGATAAACTATTTAAGAGTATTATATTTCAAAAGTATTTTAGGCAAAAATTTAAAATGCAATATCAACATTTAGCTACCCAGATTGTATGAAGTACTTTTCACACACACACATATATATATATATATTTCAGCAACCACTTCCTCACCTACCAATTTTCCTTTGCATGTAAACAAGAAAACCATGTGCTTGCCATTGTTTTAAAATAGGTAGGAATACTACAACATTCACTTTCGAAATATATTTTTACAGAGTACCAATGACTGGCCTTCTTTACTGATATTTACTGGGGTTTAAAAAGTTTTAAAAACCACATTCATAATTTTGAAATTATTTTGGTTTCACCAAATGCGTTTAGAGATGTTCATATTTTTGCCAAAAGATGTGACAATTTTGTTTTATGCTTTTGAGGAAAATTTTTTATTCAAAGTGCCAATCAAAATTATGGACACAGAGAAACTAAAAGAGCAAACTGACATAGCATGAGTTTCAATTCTTTTCAGTAATGTTGTAATAACATTAAAAAGCTTTTCACTGTCAGGTAGTAAATCTAGCATTTGAAGTATGACAGACATTTGTGGTCCAAAAAGCAAGGCCAAAATTAAAAAGCAGCTTTCAAATACTGGATGCAAAAGAACCTCTTGCTCACAGACTGCAGCAGCAAATAGATTTTGGACAACCAGCTGGATGATGAGTAGGATTCCCTAAAGGCCCTGTCTTGGGGACTGTTCTTAACAATTAAAACCATTTGCTTTTATTGTTTTTGACAAGCATAACAGTCTGGTAACAGGTGTGAGAATCTGCTTAGAAGGAGAGAACAAGAGAATGAAGATGCCACAAAAATCTGTCAGGCTGGACAGAATAATTTTCTTTATCATTTTGCTCACATTTCTGTAGGTGCTAAATATGAGTCTAAAAATGAAGCAATACCTTTTACATAAAAATAATGCTTGTTTTGCAGTTTCGGACAAGATCTGTGACAAAATGTTGGCTGGATTTATGACCATCTGCCATGCAACAATGAGGCAGTTGTCAGGATTAATACTATTTTAAGAGAAAAAAAAATCTATGGAGTTTTGGTTTTTTGACCTTTCAACTGCCACACCACTTAGTGTTGACATAAAGCTTTGCAACAGCACAAACTTAAAAAAATAAGAAAAAAACCAATGACTAACCAAGAGAGAAGAAAGACCTGGCAGTCTAAATCAGAAATTGTTATGTCAAGGTTTTATATTTTCAAGGATCAATCCAGATTATTCTTTACAAATAGCTTCTGCATTTTCAGTTATTTGATAAAATACAACTTGAGCCTTCCAATTCCAAAGTATGGCCCCTTTCCAACCAGGCCAAGTAAGCAGCTTGGCAGTATTCATTCTTGGATGTCTCAGGTCTAATGCTGGGATTTGCCATAATAGAAAGAAAATACTCCGTATGGGTTTTCTGCAGTAAAGTTGTCATTTTTTTGCTGAATGATATCATCATAGCTTAAGCAGAGATTATGTATGAGTTGAAAAGTTGTTGACATTATGCACATACGTAGATACACACCAATTCCTTCATCTTGTACACGGGCAACCGTACTGGACAAAATGAGTCCTTCAAATACACATGTAAGAACGAGAAAGACCAGATTTCTGCTCTTGCAACACTGGGCTTCAGCAAGTGCATCAGCTTCCAAAAAGTCAGAGGGAGAGGAGAAAGTACAGAAAATAGGTGCTTGCAGCAAGCAATCATTTGTAATTGGCAAACAATATTACTTTGAGTGATGTTTTACAAGAAGGATGAAATCAAGAGTTAACCATTGTTATCACAAATTTAGCTGGCAGAAGATGTCAGAGTCTTTCATGACAGGAGCTATGTCTCAAACCCCAAAACAGGACAAACATACATTGCATGTGTTCACAAGCAAGGAAATTTTTAGCAAAGAGGAAATGTACAGTCATCCCCAGTGAACTCTATTGTTTTCAAAGTTATAAAGTTTGACTTTCAAACATTGACCATGAAAATCAGAGCTAAAAGAGCAATGTGTAGGTCTGTGGTATTAAGTCTATCTGATACTATATCCTGTACTGCTAAATCATTAAGGTAAAGTAAATGATACTTGTGTCAGAGGTTAAAAAGCAACTACTGCCAATATCTTAGTGATGGCTCAGGTGATATAGACAGTCCTAACCAATACTGATCCCATCCAGTGAAATACGGTATGTTGAATCCTATGTGAAAAGATGCACTTTAAAGGTTAGGAGTTATGAACCAGGATTTTGGTCAGGGGATGAAAGGTTGCATGCTGCTAGTTAAAGGGTTTTACTTCTACATGTTCCATGTTCAGATCCAACCTATGTACAGACTCTATGAAATGTTTTCCAGTGCAACTCTCACAAGAAATCACATTATGCTAGAAATGTGGTTCTTCAGTAGTATAATGTCTGCTCCTGTTCTTCTGTGGGATGTTTACAAGTTAATGTATATTTGGGTAGCCTTTTAAAAAACTTAAAACTAAAGTGAAATATTACCAGAATGCTGTGAACAGTGCATGTTTCTTTGAACTTTCTTGGAACTACCAAAGTCAAATATATTGCCTTTAAAACAAATTCCAACAATTACTGGAATAAGCATTAACGTATTTGAGAAATCACATGACATCACATTTCAGATGTCACGTGACAGTTTTAAAGTCAGGTATATATTCACATTGCTTCTGCAATAATGTTCAAATTCTGAGTCTCTAATCTGGTTCTTTTAAAGGAATTTAATTTTAAAGCTGCCAATAACTACCTGAGGTGAGGTGAGAAAATGGTTTCTCATAACACTGGTAAGTCTTCAGGCTGTGAAAACATTAATGAAATGCAATTAAGTTAAACTAATTTATCTGCCTTTATTTAGCAAATGTTTTTAAAGTCACTCTCAAAGAATTGTTGTTACCTTGAATAACCAATCATTTTTTTTTAAAAGAAAAAAAGAAATTAATGGGTAAGTTTTGACTGTTCTATTGTAAAAAAGAAATTAATGTTTTAATGTGGATACTAGAGTCTTCTCAGAAAAATCAACAAAAACATTTGAAAAATCCTCCACCAAAAACTAAGCATAAGTCTCTGTCTTATTTTTAGTACTGCAACCTGTTCCATTATGGTCCATTTTGACTGTGATTATCAGGAAAATGCACCACCAGTTTAAAATTTGATTGAAAATTCAAACTTCTTTGTTTACAGGTGCTGGAACAACAGAGCATGCAAATAGATGTAATTATAGAATAATTGTAACAAAAGGTTTATGGCTTTCCAGGAATTGTCAGATGTCTCAGGCATTTAGCTAAGTAATAGCTGTAATGTGTAAGTATGCACCCACCTTTATATGTAATAACTAGAAATAACAGTTTTGTGTGAGTTGGCAAAGAAAGAAAAAAATTATGCCAACACCAGCCATCTCACTGGGATGAAAAAACAAAACAAAACAAAAGAGGACAGAACAGAACAAAACAAAACAAAACCCTACAGATAAACTAAATAAAAGATGAATAAAACATCCAAAACAATGAGGGTTTTTTTGTGAATAGACACATTGAAAGTTGCCCAATCAAATTTATAGGAATGTATTCATTTCTACAGTTATTTAGCCAGTGCACATATATAACTAACCAGGGTTTTCCGTAGTAATGTTTTATTCCCTTAGTAGAAAAAACCCGTGTCTTCGGTGAATTCCACCAGAATTTTTCTACTTTTCAAAGTTCCAAGTAGCTACCAAAAATAGTTAATTATGAACCTGATTGCTTTCTACTTCAGTACTTCATGTTAAGCATAGTGAGTCGTCATTTTGCACCAGGAGGTGCTGATTTATTATGATCCCAGTAAGAAAAGTACTGAGACTCTATACAGTATCTTTCAAAATGCCATTTATTAGCATTTATTATTTATTATTAACACTACAAAGAAAGAGACGATAGTAAAAGTAATTTTATCCCTTTAGATGCTGAGAACCCTAAGTTGTGCAGTGTCAAATGGGCCTCCAGCCGTGGTGCAACACGCTTAAGAAGATCCTACCCATGAAGGGTTACCCTGTTTGGTCATTCAAGTTATTACGGGATTTTTCTTCAAATGAAACAGCTCTATTTGTCGTTTGTACTGTCAAATGCACAGGCCTGAATACCCAAGCTGCACGCGCAGCACAGCACAAGCCTGCTCCTACTCAGGTTGACAGTTATGTGGGTCACCAGCTCCTCCATGTACAATGGTCTTCCAGTCAGGATCATTCCAGTTGTGAACACCTCAAAACTTCTTTAATGAAGGGCAGCTTCAGAATGCAGTCTGATGTGACCTCTGAGCTTCTTTCTCACTTTATTTTATGCTTCTATGTTGCTTTTATAAAACGATGCAATATTTTTCTTCCACGTAGCATTCTGTATCCGCTCCCAACAAAGGATGAAGTTATTACTAAAATTTTAGGTGTTAATGCAAGATGCAAATCTTTGATTTTGATCTATTGTTGGTTTTGATACAGACAGTTCAATTCTAGGCAAGTTCATTCTTTACAGACAATATTCCACGCTATCCTCACACACATATTGCAAACGGTAGTCAGGGAATAATCGAATTATCTTCTTATTTTACCAGGTCCATCATATTAACACATCTCTAACATTCTACTGCAACATTTCATTAAACATAAGAAATATTATAACAGACATCAGGCAAATAACATTTTCATCTTATTGACTGGAAATTCAAATTAGAAATCCTGAATTACTAACCAGAATTCCAATAAGGTGCATTAAGAATCCAGGCTTTTCCCAACGTTACAAATATCTTTTGATTCTGTTTTATTTTATCCCTGAGAAATGCTACCAAGATTTTCCTGGTTTATTCTGGATTATTTTATCCTTAACAAAAGCTACCAAGGGTTTCCCCCTGCCTCTTCTGTTTCACCTAAAAATCTTAGTTATAGATGTCAAATTATCTGAATAGGAGCCAAGCAACTAAAAGAGCTATAGCTGTCACAGTAGCCCAAGCTGGATTGGCACTTGCTGTAGGTCATATGTTTCAGTAACACTCAAATGGCTGAAAAGCTGTCCCACTTGATAAGACAGAAATGTGTTCAGAAAAAACCAAAAAATCAATGTTCAACAGTAAGTATGAAAAATTTGCAAGCAGCAAACTTTTATTTATAAATATCAAAGGATTTTCTCCTCAGGACAAAAATATTTGCTCAAGCAATTCGTGGTGCATTGAACTTTGAATTGTGCAGTTTACATTTAATGAAGACAGAAAGGCTTTATGGCTGAAAATTCAAGTCAGAAATAGGGTTGAGAATATAATTTTTTAACTTAATATCTGTATTTAAACAGTGTGGTCCAAAAGAT
>WAAD01026988.1:6825-31787 GCA_013389945.1 Fregata magnificens | reverse complement strand
GGGGTAGGGACAATGGCCACAGGGATGGGGCCACGGGGGTGGGGAAGATGGCCACGGGGATGGGCCCATGGGGGCGGGGACGATGGCCACAGGAACGGGCCTCAGGGATAGGGACGATGGCCACAGGGATGGGCCTAACGGATAGGGACAATGGCCACAGGGACAGGGCCACGGGGGTGGGGAAGATGGCCACAGGGCCAAGGCGGGGACACGGGGTTAGGGAAGATGGCCACAGGGCCAGGACGGGGCCACAGGAGTAGGGAAGATGGCCACAGGGCCAGGGCCACACAGGTAGGGAAGATGGCCACAGGGCCACGATAGGGCTACAGCGGTAGGGAAGATGGCCACAGGGCCGGGACGGGGCTACGGGGTACGGGAAATGGCCACAGGGCCGGGATGGGCCCACGGGGGTAGCGGAAATGGCCACAGGGCTGGGACGGGGCTATGGGGTAGGGGAAATGGCCACAGGGCCGGGATGGGGCTACAGGGTAGGGGAAATGGCCACAGGGCCGGGTCCGGGCTACAGGGGTAGCGAAAATGGCCACAGGGCCAGGGCCACAGAGGGGGGAGGAGGGAGGCCATGGGGTGGGCCAGGAACCCAGGAGCGAGGCCAAGTGGTTGGGGCTGTACTAGGGTTCAAGCTGGGGCTCTGGGTCCAGGGTTCATACTGGGACTCGGCGGCCTGGCTGAAGGAGGGTGGTCAGGCCGGGGGGCATCCCTCACCGTGTCCCTGGTTCTTCGTCCCCACCTCCAAGGTGTTTGTGTAGCCGGGTACGGACAGTCTGGTGGGCACGAGATCCTGCAGCTGGTCCCACCGCCGACGCTGCAGGCGAAGGAGACCCAGGTGGGTGTTGCAGCCAGGTTGCTCTGTCCTCCTTGGCCCGGTGGCTTCAGAGACCACGCTGAGACAAGCTGGTCTCAGTTGCTCTGACAAGCACTTGGCCAGGTTTTGAGCAGCTTTGGTCAAAAGGTAAAGCACGTAATTCACCCGGCTGCTGTCCAGTTGAGGTAGCGCAGGTTGGCAGTCATGCAATCCTGCTGCTCTCTGGGCAGCTTGTGCCATGAAAAACTTCATCTCCAGGTGTGTGAATGAAAGCATTTCGTGGGGAAACAGGACAGATGAGGACACCTAGGCAAATGAAGAAGGGACTGGCTGAGATGGCCGAGCCTGGGGCACCACACTGCTGGACAGCGATGTTGGTCCTTGGGTGGGTGACCTCTATGCTAAAGTGTGGTGGTGTTTGGTCACTGGGTAAGCAGAAAGCTCCTGAGCCAGACGTGCATGGATGACAACGAACCCAGGCAGAGCTCTTGGCAGGAGCTTTCTCCATATTTTTTTTCCTCTCACTATTTTGGGGTCCTTCAGTCCTGTAGCTCCTGTTGAAATAGGCATTACTGGACAGGCAAGAGCTTTACTGAGCGAGGGTGTGTCTCATGTCTCCATCTTTTTTCGTGGTAACTGAGCACACCAAATTCCACACCACTAAGTGTGAAGAAATGACTTTGCCTCTGATTTCTAGGGTCTGTGTCCAGAGAGAGATTTCAAGGTGGAATGTGGTGGATTTTCAAACCGCCCGGTGTACAGCTTGAAACATGTGCCGGACACCAGGTATGGCCACAGGGTCCTTCCAGGGCGTACCGGAGACGGAGAACGGGCTTGTCCACTGCGGGAGAGCTCCTTTTCCTTGCCTGCTTCCCAACCCAGCTGGTCAATCCTGCCAGCTCTGAGAGCAGTGTGAGTCTGGGTGGGGATTTGCTGGCCAGCGACACGTAGTGGTCATCCCAGAACCCTGTCGTGTTGTTTGGAGAGGAGCCATCTTTCGAGGTGCTCAGCAAAATGGGGTGCACCCTGCTGCTGCGGTACTGAAAGCTGCAGTGGTGGGTCTTGTGGGGCAGCTGGCAGGGAAACTGAAGCTGCTGCTTGGTAACTTGAACCCTCAGCTTCTTCCAGAAGTGAGCCACAGGGGCTGCTGACATTGATGCTGGCTCACCAGTAGGGATCCCTCCCTACCCCACTTCTGAGCAACAGGGGCCTGTATAGCTTCCTTGCTCTGCCTTTTCCATCCCTTCCTTCTGCATTTGGCGCTGCATGGAGGTGCTCAGCAGGCAGAGCAGAATACTAGTGGCTGCTGCCACCGCTCTGTAAGTCCCTGCGTATGTAGGTTCAGAAGGTTTTTTCCTGCTGTGGATTGTAGACCAGGCAAATACACTTCCCTGATGGCTGATTCATTTCACTCCTTCAGCTCTCTCCTCCTACACAAGCCCCCGTTGCTACTTTGGGGCTCTTTGCACCGTTCTTAGTCTAGCGCTTTTGGAAAACGTGCCGTTGCCTGGGACTGTGTTTGCCTGGGCTGTGTAGAGCACCCTGGCGTGAGGAGTTCTGGCATTATGGTCCTTATGGCCCCTTCTCTGCTCCAAGCAGAGGCAGGAGCTCCCGAGCACAGGAGGAGTGGCAGACCAGTTTGTCCCAGACCGGAGAAAAAAGGCTGTTCCCTGCTCCTGAAGAGTTTTGTGGGGTTCTTTTTGTTTCCTCAGCTTGCTGGTGACGAGTGGACCACCAGACAGCTCCTTGCAGGTCTGGCAGGTGTCAGCAGAGGACTCTGGTAAGGGAACATGTTTCTGAGCTTGAGTAGTTTCTCAATGTAGTCCTTGCGTCAAGCATCTCTAGCTTCCCCTTCTTCCTGGGCATTAAACAAGGAGAGGAGTGCCAGTCCCACTTGGTGAAGTTCTGAGTGACTGTCCTTGCATGGCGGGGGCTGGAGAAGGGCATGAGACAAGTGCCTACACCAATTCTGGTGGCTTGGAAAGAAATGGACTTGGTGGCACAAACCTCGCAAGGGAGTTAGTAGGTTTAGGCCTGTCACAGTGGCTTTGCACTTATTCGTGAGCTCTTAGTCATACAAACAAAACCCCTAATCATATAGTTGGCACAATGTTCCCTTAATAACTCCAAGGGTTAGAAATAAAGAGCTCCATACATCACCTTTCAGCACGTACCATGAACCACCTCAGTTCTCCAAGCCTATGCCTGCTTCTAGAAAAGGATTGCCGTTGCTTTGTCTAACCTTGTGAAATACCAAAGTGAAATACTTTGAAGCCACCAGAAAGGAAGTGCAAAATGTTATTGGAAGTTTTCTTCTTCTTCTTCTTCATTGAAAATAAACATCTTGATTCACAACTTTCCGTGCATTTTGCTAGATTTTAAATGGTTTGTTGTCAAGCCTTGCTGGATGTGTTGGAAAGAGTGGTTTTATTCTGGAGAGGGGGTTAGTCATAGTTGGATTTCTTATTGGTTTAGTGGGTCACTTTTAGCTTTGCGAGGCATCTTTGTGAAACAGCTTAATCTTGTGGATTACTTGACTCCTGATGTGTTTTACAACTGCTTACATCTCTTTCAAATAGATGTTATTAAATCTGTAAGTGCCATACCTACAGAAAATGGCGCTGGGCAAGCTTGGGCTAAAATTGCAACCATGTCGGCCAGAGCCCCGTGGGTCCTTCACGGCTCAAGACTCAACAGCGTCCAAATTACAGAGGTTGAATCGAGGAAAAATGTCTACACGGCAGGTATTCAAACCATGTCTGATTTTTGGAAAGCTGGAGTTTGGTTAAAGCAAGTGTAACTGCTCGAGTGGCAAACGTTTCCCTGGGTGGGTAATTTCAGACATGTGCCAAAGGATATAAAGATATTTGCAGAAGGTGCACTGTATTGAGGAAAGAGGTTACAATCCTCTAGTCCATCTCCAGCTTCTCACTACTCCCATGACAGTGATTTCTCAGGCTTCTGCCCCAGATCTGTGCCCTATGAGAGCTCCGTAGATGGTTTCAGTGCAAAGCAAAGGGTTAGCAGAGGGCTGCTGTATAGGTTGTCCCAAACAAGGGAGGTGCTGGCCCCAGAGTCACATCGCTTGGGGTCATTGAAATCAGCATCAACTTCTGAGCGAGCTCTGCATTACTCTGTGATCTGTCCGTGCGGATGAGAGGAGGGATCGTGCCAGCCCCATTAAACCAGCCCTGCCTTGCCTCAAGGTGGTGAATCCAGGTACGGTTTGTTGGGGGTCCTGGAGGGGTCCTGGAGACTGTCTGCCTTCACCTACACAGTAAGACTCAGTCCCCACACACCTCATTCCCTGGTGAGGAAAATGTCTGTGTCCAGCGGCTGTAACCCAGCGTGCTGAGCAAAAGGAGGGAAGGGCAAGTCTGTTTGTCGCTGCAGGGCTCTGCTGTGTCCCTGTGCCACAGGGACTCGTGTGGCTCCCACTGCTGAATGGTGACGCTGGAGGCATCTGCTGTCAGAGCCCTGGTCTGTGTCAGGTCCCTGATGGGGACCTTGAACACAGCTAGTGTTAGTTGTGGACCTGCCCGTCTCCTCTGCCTGGGCGTTCGCATCACCTTTTGAGGGGTACACGCTGTGCCTGCTCCACACAGATCCTGTGCAGAGATAATTCTCGAGCAGGCTGTCAGTCTCTGCTGCTGGCTCTCTTGAAGAACTAACTAGCATTGCTTGAAAGCCACTTCCAGGGACAAGGCTAGAAATCTGCTTTCTCAGGCAAGATTGCAGCAGAGAAATCATGCAAATGCGCCTCGCAGCATCTGAGATCTGCCTCTCTTTTCTAGCCTCCAGAAACAGCGAGGAGCTCAGCGGCCTGGCGTTCCTGGATTGCAACACGTTGCTCCTCTGCTGTGCCAAGGGGCAGCTGTGCCTGGCTGATGTTCGGCAGCCGCAGAGTCCCTTGGAGGCTGTGTCCGTCCCCTCAGCGCCGTGTGGCGAGCGGTGGTGCATGGGAGTCGGGCGCGGACCTCAAGGCTCTGACTCAAGCTCCCAGCCCATAGCTTGCCTCTCGAGCGGAGGGCACCTCACCCTAACAGACGTAAGAAAAACCTCAGAGTCCTTGGCCTCAGCAAAGTGCAGAGTTTCCTCTCCCAGCTCAGGTGCGGAGTTCCTGTGCATCTCCTGGGCTCCTGCTCTGGAGGGCTGCCTTGCCGTTTCAGGTACGTGCTTTGGGCAGAGATCTCCTTTTCTGGATGCTTTTTTTGATCTGTATTTCTCTCGAGGCCCAATTCACCCCACCTTACTTTAAACACCCCAGTTAGGGGGTGGTTGTTCAGAGCTCCTCCTGGAGCCGGCAGAGATGTGAGGTAATCGTCCTCTGCAGCTGCCCCTCTCCAACAACTACAGAAGGGGCCTGGATGAGTTCTGGGGGACCCCGCTCACCTCCTGGGAGAACAGAGACCCCAAGCTCTTAACAAACGCTGCCCTGATAGTGCCAGTGACGGCCTGGCTGCAGGGATACTGTGCTGATAAGACCGGCTGGGCAGCAAGGCTGCCTCTTGGCCAGAGCGTTGCAAATTTGGACTAGTGAATTTGCAGGCTTTTCGGATCTGGCCTGTGTTCCCCCCAGCAGCTGTTAGCTTGAGACAAGCTCCTTGGAGGCTTGGATGCTCTGCTGTCACAGGTTTTCAGTCTGGGCCTTTGTCCTCGTTTCTGTCTCAGCAGCCCTGCTAGGAGGTGAGCCTGAGCCCAATGGGACCAGAACAAGCAATTTACTTCTGCGGTCTCTCTGATTCCCTTTTATTCAAGGTTTTGATGGGACCGTGCACGTGTATGATGCGCAGAGCTGGGACAGCTCTGGCAGGGAAGCAGAGCCGATCTTTGTTCACAAAGGCCACATGTTCGACGGATCGGGCAGCAGCGGAGACCCTCCCCTGGTCACAGTGCACACGTGGCATCCGCAGAAACCGAGAACTTTATTGTCAGCAGCGAGCGACGGTTCCCTGCACGTTTGGGACTGGGTTCAGTCTTGTGGGAAGTGTGGGTAGATCATACTTTCGGTGAGATGTGGTGTGTTTCCTGTCTATGTTCTAGTTTGCGTAGGCTGCGAGGTATCTGTGTGCAGATACTGGTTTGAGACAGTTGTAGTGAGCAGAAGCAACTGTAAAGAGTGCTATTTTAATATAGTAAAAATTTTGATTGTGTTACTTGTTCTCCCGTGTACCAGCCTTCAAATGATAGCTGTGACCGCGTCGTAGCCTGTAGTTCTGGTCGTGTCTGCTAGCAGAGAACATCCTGCCATCATTTTATCGTAGGCCTTTTATCACGTCTGCACCATACTTTTCAGAAGAAAACAGACAAAACAGCGTGAGTACAGTTTGAGGAAATGGGCTACTCTGTGGCATATTTAACCTGTCGCTTTCCAGGCCCGAAGCACCGGGAGGAAGGCTGTACACCCTGCGGGGTGTTGGCATTTCATCATGTGTGTGTGTCACAAGTCGTGGCCTCCGCTCAGGAAGTCGCAGTGCAAACGCAGCCTGCTTGCAGCCTGCAAACGGAACAGGAACAACCTTTTCAGCCCCAGCCTGCCACAAGCTTTGCCCTCCCCCTGTGTAACTGGAGAGCACCCAGTCTAGGAAAAGGCTTTGGTATCTTTTGGCTCCTTTCCCACCAACTGAAAGTTTAAATTTGATCGAGTTAATGTGATTTCCTGGGCCTGAGGAAGCCAGGCGATGACTCTTGCAACGCCTACGCTGTTACCAAGGTGTTACTTGGGGGAAAAAAAACTGTCTGCTCCTTACCCTGAACATGAAAAACACCATGTTTCATCGAGGAGGTGGGGAGGGAGTCAAGAGCCATGGCAGAGCCTGGATGCGGGCAGAGGGTGCTCACCTGCAAAGCGGGGGACCCTGGCTTGCTCTGGCACTGGGAGTTGCTTGTGCTGGAGCAGCCAGCCTGGATCTTGCAGTGCAAATACGTACGCAGGCCTACCAGCCTGCGTCCCCTCTGCTCCGCATCCCAGCACCCAGTGTTTGCTGTTCCCTCATGCTTCTAAGTGCCTTTTTCACGGTTATTTCTGGGGTTGGCAACTGCCGCTCTGCTTCCCTCGGAGGAGGGGTGCAAAGGGCTCCCCGCTTTTCTGAGTGTAAGCTGAGGTGGGGGGGGGGTGGAGGACAGGCGAGGGGGATGCTGCGCTGGGCGAGTTGGGGTGAAGGTTGTACTTGGGGAGGACGGTGCTTGAAGCGGCTGGGGAAGCCTTGGCGCTGGGAATGCGGTGTACTGAACTGCGCCGTGTCATGGCAACAGCTGTTTGCCTGCGGGTGCTAAGGCTGAAACCTGCTCCCATCCGCACAATAACGATAACGCAGGGAAGCTCCACGCCGCTCAGCTCGCAGGTCTCCTCCCAGCACAAGCCGTGTGGGCTCTTCCACTCCACACCCAAAACTGTCCCTGCCTACGTGGCAGCGTGTGAAATGGTGGGAGCGTGTCCTGCCCGAGGTCGGAGGGTTTGATGCTTTGTCACCTACCAAAGCCATAGGTCTGTGTCACCACCTGCAGCGGCAGTTGCTGTACCAGCGAAGGAAAAAAAGCCCGTTTGAGCCCAGGAGGAGCTGCGCAGTCACGCAGGAATGCCTGGTCCTCCTTTCCACCCCTGCGGGGTCCCCAGCAAAACCAGTCCAGCTGTGCCAATGTCAAACTGGCGTGAATGGGTTCTGGCCAGGGGCCTGGGACGATTTCTGCCCCAGTGAGGGGCAGCTGGGAGGGCTCCTGGCTTTCCAGTCTCTACATCTGCTATTGAGTGTGTTCCTACCTGCTGTGGGCGAGCACAGCGTGCCCTTCCCCGGCACTGAGACCTCCAGGTTCACGAGTTGAGGCGGTGGCTTTTCTGGCCCAAGACTGGGACCAGGTGCAGTCCCAGGAAGGGCAGCGTGTGGCTGATGGGTACGCAGACATGGAGGGTTCCCCGGCTGGGATCGTGGCGCTCAAGGAATCTTTTTTTGAGCACCCCTGGGAGTGGGAGTTTTGGCAAACTGAGGCACACAGCTCCGCTGCTGCAGCCCCTCAGCTCCTCCACAACACGCAGCCTTTAGATGGAAACACCCAGCAGGGTGAGGGTCTGGCCTTGGAGGAGATGATGGGCTCTGAGGAGAAGACCACTGCAGTCTTCCCAGCAACCAGGCTTCCTCTTCCTCACTGCCTCCTTTGCAGGGACGTGGTGGAGGAGCTGGCAAGCAGAAGCAGCAGAGCCAAGCCTGTCCCCGTCCCACGTCACGGTGATGCAGGTAGTGCAGAGAGAACAGGGAAGCAAACTTGCTTGGCTTTCTGGAGAAATGGGGCTTAAGCAATAGCACAGTTTGTACTCATCTAAACTTCCCTTTTTGTTTTTTTTCCCCAAAAATAACTTAGGCCTTCTTGTCCAGCTTGAACCAGATTTGACAGGGGACTGGAGATGTCCAAAATATTAAGTACTTGCAGCTGCCATAGAGAGGGATTATGCACAGAGGAGGGATCTCCCTTTAAACGTGACGCTGGAGAACTCGCAGCGGGCGGTAAGGGCGTTTCTCCCGGAAATGCACCACGCAGACCTTCAGGCAATGCCTGAGTGTTTGATCAGAGAGTCCGGTTGTGTGACTGTGGGGACCTTGGCTTTGCTGGAGCCAGATTTGCCCTTGGTGGGAAAGGTTGGGATGGGTCCTGCCCCCAGCACGAATGCTGATGCCCCCGAGATGGACCGACTTAAGGACGGTCTCTTCTCCACATCAGTGTGGCAAGGAGCAGCTCGCAGCTGCGTTGGACATGCATGTGTCCAACCTCTGCTCTCCGTGGGACCACGGAAAGGTCCTTCAGGACCGCTGTTTTCACTGAGGCAAGCTGGCCACAGAGCTTTCCTCTCTGGTTTAACTCCAGCGCAAGGTATTGCAGCTGGGGAGAGCGAGTGGGCTGGACGTGCAGGGCTGGAGACATGTTTCCCAGCAGGGAGCGGATCCAGAATGGTGCTGTGGATGCTGGCCAGAGCAAGCTGTGCTCTGGGTTTCTCCTCCCTCGCCTGGGAGAGGACAAACTACAGCCCTTCCCTGAGGGGCTGTCCCCCAATTCAGGCCCAGAAATGGAGGGGTTATTTGGCTCATCCCCCAGTCCTGGCTCCTCCTGCTCCCAGGGGAGATGTGAAGCTCGCTGCAGTATCAGCTCCCCGCTGCCTGCACACCAAGGCAGAGTGGTCCAGCCCTGGAGCTGCCGTCACGCTGCTCCATGGAGACCTCTACCCTCCTTGCCGTCCCTCCTGGGATGCCCACCCAGTGCAGCGCTGGGCTTGGGCTGTGGACTTGAATCACCTAGAGAGATGCTCAGGCATTGCTGTGTCCTTCAGAGGAGAAGCAGGGGGTTTTGGGGCCTTCATCCTCACTGCTCTCCATGGCTCCTCCTCAGCCCCTTGCTGGGAAGATGAGATTTCAAACCGAATGCGAGTCTGGGGGTTTTTTTCTGCAGTGTGAGGCTGGCTGTGTGCTGCAGCAACAAGGGGAGCTACGGCGAGAGCGGGAGCTCAGTCTCCTGTGCCCAGAGACCATGAGAGCAGAGGCAAACTTAATGCAACCATTTTGTGCCACACCAGGGGCTGAGAAGAGGCTGATGCTTGCAGCGCTGCTGCCGACAGTACTTTCGGAGGGTGCCTGGATGTTTTTAAGGACTGGAGACTTCTGCTTTGAGACCTTGCGTTGCTCTCTAAAACTGCTGGGCCATATTTGCAGGGAGAAGATTGGCACGGGCTGGCCTTGGCTGGATGTAACAGGGCAGTGCCTGTGTGTGCCCGTTCCCCTGGCAGCTGGAGCATCGTCTGCTCCTTGAGAGGCCAGGACGCCTCCGTTTGCACCGAGGGCTATCCAAATTGCCCTGTCCCACGGGACAATGACACAGACTGGTATCCAGCTCTCAGCATCGTCCCTGGGAGTTGTTCCTCCCTTCTGCTACCCCGGGCATGAACACGCAGCAGCACAGCACTGGAGAAACCTCAGTTTCTACAGCTGCCTGGCTGCTGCAGGAGGTTGGGTTTTATGACGAGCACTATGATGATCGGTCTTCCTTCATGCTTGTGGGCACCAGCTCCTGGGTGTATCCAGCCCTGCAGTGCCAGCCCTTAGGGCACAACTTCTTCAACCATCAGCTGT
This sequence comes from Fregata magnificens, assembly GCA_013389945.1. Lineage (NCBI taxonomy): Eukaryota > Metazoa > Chordata > Aves > Suliformes > Fregatidae > Fregata > Fregata magnificens. The sequence continues at coordinate 21,851 of WAAD01026988.1, read as the reverse complement.
GAGGAGTTCCTCAGCAGGACGCAGACCAGACATCGCTCGTTTAACAAGTATCTCGTTAATACATCATGTTCGGCGGGTACCGCGTGGCCTTGCATTTCATTTCCTAAATCACGCCCAGTCCCTGCTGCGGGATACAGAAACCTTCGTCTCCTCCCTGGCTCTTTGGCATGGATCCCACTGAAACACCTGTGTGTCCTTGCGCCCAGGGGAAGGCTGTCATCGGTGCTGCGATGAGGGGATGGAGAGGGACAGGGTGGCTCGGTGGAGCGGCTGCGAACAGGGCGGGTGCTCACCCCGGTCCTTGGCAGGAGGAGCGGGATCCCCCACGGTGGCCGTGTCCATCTGCGCTGGTCGTCTAGGACAGCATCCCAGGGAGAGACGCCGGCATTTCTGGGGCAGGGTATAGCCCATCGTGAGAGTGGCGCGTCGGTTCGATGCCTTGCCCTGGATGTCTGTCTCTGCTGGCAGGGAGCCCAGGCAGGGCGGGCTGAAGCTGCGTTAGTCATTTCTCACCCAAATGACCAAGATTTCAGATGTTAGTCGAGAGCGACAAGGGTGGTGGGGGCTGTGCGGGTCGTGCCGGGGCAGGCGGCTCTCCCGTGCTCCCCCCGTGTAAGAGACAGCGTGGTGCAAGTCCTGTGGCATTTCAGCATCAATTTGTGTGGTTTCTCCTACAGCCTGAAGCTTGCAGGGTGTGCGCACACACACACGTGGACATTTGGTGTGAGCCGAGGACAGGAGCCAAGCTGGCATTTACGCGCAGCGTCTGTGTGAGCTTGGAAGCCAGGACATGCCGGGGAGCGGGGAGACACGATGGCCAAAGTCTCCTACAGCCAGATAAGGGGGTTTTGGAGGGGCAGCTGAGGCAGACACCGAGTCCCAGAGACCAAGCAGGGGTGTCCCAGCACCGAGGTACAGGCGGGCAGCAGCTGCAGGGGTGCTGAAAACACCTGGGCTGGAGATGGGATGCTGCTGGAGACTTACTTGCATGTTAATGCACGAATAAATAAATTTGCTAGCGAGGAAATGTGCAGCTGAGGACAGGAGCGGTGGGATGCTGCGACAAGGAAATCTGCTCTCGTGACTTTGCATTTGACTTGCTGGGGTGGGACAGAGCAGAGAGGGGGAGGAGAGCCTCCGTACCCCGCCAGCACTGCGATCGGGTGCCACGTTGTAGAAGACCCCAGGACTGTGCCAGCTCCCCTGTCCTGGGCCAACAGAAGCGTCCAGGCGCTGGGACTCTATTTTATTATTTTTTTTTCTGAGTTTAATAAACTAGAATAATTTATTTGACAGAACACAGAAACATCACAGATATGGTGGAGAAACCACTGAAGCAGGTATCAATGAACAGTACAAAGTACACTTTACAAAAGGAAGTACCACGCTGCCCATCAGCTTTACCCAAAAATAACAGGGGGGAGCTCAGCTCTGCACCCCCCCAGACAAGGGGGACACAGCTATCCCCACGGGTTGCTCTCAGACGACAACGCTGACCGCAATGGCACAATAAATAGTGAGAACGGCCTCTCGGTCGGTGGTGGGAGACCCGAGACCTCGGCAGACCCTGGTGGGGGGGTCCGTGGGGTGGGATGGGTCCCCGGGCACCCAGCAAGGGAGCCCCAGGACGGGCACCGCCGAGCCGGGAGGCACAAGCATCTGGTGAAACGCTGGTTAGGGTGGCAAGTGCTGTGTTCCCCGTCCCCCCCACCACCCCCAAATAGGTGCTTGACCCCATGCAGGCACAGATTGGGGGAAAACATCAACCAGGGGAGCTTTGCAGATTGGGGGGGGCCGAAGCATCCTTGGTGCAACCCTGCCGGGAACAGGGCTGTTACGCCATGACCCTGCTGCGCGTTTGCAGCCTCTCCCAGAGCAAGCATCGTGCGGCTGATGGCACGGACCCACGGGGGCTGCACTTCCGTGCTGCCAGCACTGTCCCCACGTGCCGGCTCCGAGTCCGCTGGCCTTACCTGGCCCCGGCAACTCCCAGCTCTCTGAGCTTGCTTCCTCCAGGGAGGCTATACTGGTGTAAAGACCGATGCAGCTGAAGAATAAACCCCCGGGGCTGGCCGCTTTAGGAGGATTTGGGGGTAAGAGCAGGGGGAGCGATGCCCACCCGTCTTGCTGGCTCCAAACCCTGGTGCCGGGTCGAGCCTTTGCCGGGGAGCAGCTGGGCTCAGGTCTCGGGCAGGGTCCAAGGCTCAAAGCCAGGCTTGGCTCGTGCATCCCAGGGAGGGAACACATGCAGCAGGGCCAGACAGGAGGGGACGTCTGAGGTGCGCGGGTGCCCTTTCCCATGAGCAGGCTGCCTAGAAAAGACCCCCCCGTTCTGCTGCACCCCCCCCCTCCCTGTAGCAAACTGGTGTTGAGACTGGACTTATATAAAACACATAAAAGAGGCAGCTCATAGGAAAGGGCTCTGAGCGCAGGGGGGAAGGGGCCGGGGGCTGGACGGGGAGGTGGGTGGGGCTAAGGCGAGGGGTGCTGCGACCCCGCAGCCCCCCCCTTGCCTCCAGCACCCCTCCGGCCGTGCCCTGCACAGGAAACAGCAGCTCTGGCAGCTGGATGAAGAGTGACAACACGGCACAGCTGGAAGGTTATAATTGCTGTCGCCATCGGGCGATCCATAGGCTCCCGGTACAGGTAGAAAAGAAAATTAATAATTATACAAAAGAGAAGAAGCCTAATGCACGGGTGTTACTGGCGCACGGCGGCCCAGCGAGCTGGGGGGGGCTCGCTTATCTGTCGTTGAGCTGCGGGGAGTTTGTCCGCTCCTCCTCGTCCTCCTTATCGTCCTTCATGCCTTTGAGTCGCTGGCGGGCAAAGTCTTCGAACACGATGTCGTCGTCACTACCGGAGACACAAGGGAGAGGGGCTTTACGGGGAGGGATGGGATGTGCGGCGAGCCGGGGATTTGGGGGCACCCACCGCAAGGCTGTCCCGTCTCGCATGGCGAAGGCAGGCGTGCTCCCACGTGCTCAACCTGCACTGTGGTATTTCAGCAGCTCAGAGGGCTCTTAAAACCCCATCCTTCAGCAAACGGCCCCGTTTTTCAAAGCTTTACTAACGCTTGCGCCCCCAAAAAAGCCCCCCAAATGGGTGGCTGCCTCGGTGCTTGCTCGGTGAGCGAGCTGAGCAGCCCAGGAGTGGTGTGCAGCTCTGCATCGGCAGCCCGCAGCATCGCCGTGGCTGTCCGCACCGTTTGCTCTGCTCCTCGGGGACCACAGCCCCGCAGAGAGCGGCTGGGTGGGCAGAGCACTGCAAAAACCTCCCCAAACCACTTATTCCAGCACAAACACAGAGCTGGGGATTAATCCGGTCGGTGCCACGCGGCTGCGGCATTGCCAGCCCCGGGGCATGTACCCCCATCCCCAGGGACACCGCGGGGAACCCCCCCCCAGCCCCAGCCCAACGCACGATCCCCGGCGGGCGCTTTCTTACTGCGATTTCTCCTGTTTTTTGGAAAGCCATGCAGGGAGATGGCGAGGGAGGAGAGAAGAGAGAAGGGCACGGCATGCGTTACGGGTTACGCGCGTGGGGTTAGTCATGGCGTGCCGATCCCACGGCACGGCACAGCGGGCGTTAGTGGGTTAGGGGGGGTGCCATGCAACCTCTGTAAACGCTTCGTATTCCCACACAGACCCCGGGCTGGGGGTTTGTCTCTTACTTTGTGTCAAGCTCTATCAGATTTGTATCTATGGGAGCTTCGTTCTCTGGAACTGAAGAGAGGGAAGTATGGCACAGGGTTAGTCACCGCAGACGCTGGGGTCGTCACCGCCGTCCCACCGGGTGGGTGAGACCCCCCCGGGGTTTGGCTGCACCAGGGTGACAGGGGCACCCCCGTGGTTTTAGCCCTCCGGGACTTCCCGCCCCGCAAACGGGGCGCCGCGGGCTCGACAGGAGCTGAAATCTCCATTGGGCACCGCGCAGCCTCGCTGGCACGGCTGGGGGAGCAGGCTGACCCCTCTGCCCCCCCACACCACCCCACGGCGGGGCTGCCCCACACCCAGGGCCAGACACTCACCGTCCCGGTGTGCCGGTTCCTCCTTGGGTTTGGGATGCATCAGCGTGAAGGGCAGCTCCACTGCGACGTCGCTGCAAGAGATGCCGGCGTAAAGCACGGGGCTGCCTGCACTTTGCAGGCAGAGCAGGGCAAATTTGGGGTGGGGGCAGAGTGGCATCCCACATTTCAGCTGCCGGGGAGACCACAAAGCCTCTTTACAGCTATCACGCTTCTTGCTTGAGCTTGACCCCATGGTTTGGGATCAGCACAAACCCCCCCCACGCCTGCGGGGCCGGCGGCTGGGCCAGCCAGAGGGCACGAGGGAGGGGATCAGCGCAGCAAAAAATCTGCCTTTTAGCAGCTTATCAGCATCTGGGGACCCAAATCCCCCGGGTTTAGGCTGCGTGCCGGCAGCGCCATGTGAACGGCAGCGGGGTCTGAGCACCCCCAGCGCTGCGGGAGGGATGGAGGAGGTGCACTGAGTTTCCCAGTGCTCAGCGGGCGCAGCGATGGCAGCAGGGGGACAGCCCAAACACAGCCCCGAGCTCCTCCGGGGATGGGCTAGGACGGAGCTCTGCCTCTTCCACCCGCAAGCGTGTTGCAGCTGGGGGAAAAGCGTGCTGTGCGTGTCAGCTACAGCCCCAGCGTCCCCTGGGAATGGTAAGCAGGCACGGATGGGTGCCGGGAGCCGTGGTCCCCGTGGGACCCTGCGGGAGGGGAGCAATGTGAGGATGGAGAACGGGAAAGCCCCGGAGACTCTCCTCCCCACGGCCGGAGATGCTCAGCCCGGAGGAGCCACCTCGGTGCTCTGCTCACTGCCCCCAGCAGCACCCACAGGCCCTTCTCACACCGGCCCCGCTGCTCTGGCACAGGGGGCGCGGGATGCAGGATCCGGCCCCCGCCGGCATCTCCAGCCCCACAACTCATCAGCCCCAGCACCCCGGCCCCGTCTCTGTGGGCTGCCTGGCTTTTGGCTTCGGGTTAGCCGGTGACCCCAACGGCGGTGGCACCCCGAGGACGAGTGCGGGGTCGGGGTGGCAGTGGAGGGGACCGAGGGGACGGGGGCAGGAGGCTGCAGCGGCGATTCGGGGGCGTTCGGGGGGAGCGGTGCCGGCGTTACCTGGAAGCGAGGTCTCCCAGCAGGCTGGCGTGGGTCAAAGGAGACAACACATTAGTCACCGCTCCCCGAGGACACGCGCCGCCCCCCCCGCCGTGTGTCCCCCCCATGCTGCTGAGTCCCAGGAGGGGTTTGGGGGGGTGACGGGCCCCATCTGTGGCACAGGAGGGCTGCAAGCGGGGGGGCCCCATCCTGCAAAAGGTGCCGCGGCACAGAGAAGGGAGGGTGCGGGGTTGTTGTACGGATTCGTGACCCACCCCCCCAGCAATGGCCACGCCGGTGTCCCCAGAGGAGAGCAAGGGAAGAGAGGGGGTGCGGCACGGAGGGGGGTCCCCAACACTCACCCTCCTCGGGACACCACCAGCTTCACCTTCACCTTGTAGGAGACGATAATGCCCAGGATCTCCTTGTTGGCTCCGTCTCTTAACCTGGAGGAAGGGGCAGGTGGGGATCAGCGAGGGGATGCCCATGGGGACCAGCCCCCCGTTCTCTTGAAGATCCCCCCCGTCAGGTCTCCTCCACCCCAAGCATCGCCCCTGGAGCAGGAGCTGGATGCCCACCAGGGCTCGGTCCTCCCCCAAGCCCCCCCGCGCTGCCGGCGGGAGCAGAAGCCCCGGGGGCGGTCCGGGGGGGGGCTCACAGCGTGCTGGAGGCCAGGTTGGTGTCCTCGTGCTTGAGCTTGCCGTCCAGAGCCAGCCCCCGCTTCTCCCGGTTGTTGGCAAGGAAGGGGGTCAGGGTGTAGACCTTGCAGAATGTCGAGCTCGGGGCCACCATGTCACTGGGGACAACAGCCACCATCAGCCAGAGCCCTGTGGCACCCCTGCGGCTCCCCCCACATCTCCAACAACCCCACGGGCCACCCTGGACATCTCCATCCCAGCCCGGGGAACATCTCTGTCCCACACCCAGCCTAGAGGACATCTCCATCCCAGGTCCAGCCTGGTGAACGTCATCCCAACTCCAGACCCAACGCAGCAGACATCCCTGTCCCTGCCCCAGCCTGGAGCTCATCTCCGGCTGGGGGGACGCAGAGGGTGACGTCCCTCAGGGTGCCATCAAAAAAAGGGTCTCCATCTCCCCACTCCTCCCTCCAGGACCTGCTCACTGAATGCAACATCCCACCGCTTTGAAGGTGCTGCATTGTGGCAGGAGTCCTCCAAGGCTCCTCCGAGGTCCCCGGGGCCCCTCGCAATGTCCCCGAGCAGCCGGTACTCACTCAGCATCCTCCATGGCCACCGGGCACTTGTACTGGGCGGTGTTGAAGAGGCAGATGTCAGCGTACTGGCGCACTGGGGCGAGAGATGGAGAGACGGGGGTCGGGGAGGGCCCCCGCGGGGACGGGGACAGCAGCCGGGGGGGCGAAGCCATGCTCCTCACCTGAGATTTTGATCTTCTTCACCGTCTTGTTGGTGTTGTTGGTGACATGGACGTTGACGCTGATGGGCTCTCCATGGTAGTAGATCTGCAGGGAGCAAAGGACAGGGGGGACGGTGAGGTCTCCGTCCTCGGCGGGGTCACCCCGCCGGCGTCCCCTTCCCAGTCCTCGCCCACCTCCTTGTCCAGGGACGCCTCGAGGTGCAGCGGTTTGTCCGACATGAGGAACTGCCGGGTGGTCTCTGCCATGGGCTGGGGGCCGGGTCGCTCCGGTGCGTACTGGACCTTGCGGATCACCAAGCGCACTGAGTTCCTGGAGGGAGACGGTGAGAGGAGAACCCAGGCATCCGGCTGCCTGCAGGCAGCTCTGCCCGCAAGCTGTCCTCTTTCTTGGCCCGTTTTGGGGTCAAATCCCTCTTTTCTTCTGGTCTGCTGGGTCAGGAGAAGGATGTCGTGGGAGGTCCCGGCTGGATGCCCAGCTCGCCTGGGCTGCAAGGGGGCAGCCCCACGGCCGTGTCAGGCTGCCTGCGTGGCCCCACGTCATGGCAGGGCTGGGCTCCTTGCCTGCAGCGCAGCGGTAGATGTCTCCATCCCAACCCCTAGATCATCTCTCACCCATCCCTACCCTGGAAAGCACCTTCATCCCAGCTCCATCCTGGGGAACACTGTCCTGGAGAGCATCTCCATCCCGGCCCCAGCATGGGGAACATCTCCATCCCAGCCTCAGCTTGGAGGACATCTCCATCCCAGTCCCAGCTTGGAGGACATCTCTGTCCCAGCCCCAGCCTGGAGAACATCTTCATCCCAGCCCCAGCTTGGAGGACATCTCCATCCCAGCCCCAACCTAGAGGACATCTCTGTCCCAGGCCCAGCACGGGAAACATCTCCATCCCAGTCCCAGCTTGGAGGACATTTCCATCCCAGGCCCAGCCTGGAGAACACCTCTGTCCCAGCTCCATCCTGGTGAACATCACCATCCCAACTCCAGCCCCAGCCTAGCAAACATCTCTGTCCCAGCCCCATCCTGGAGGACACCTCCATCCCAACCCCATCCTGGAAGACATCTCCATCCCAACCCCATCCTGGAGGACATCTCCCTCCCATCCCCATCTCACCCACTGTGGGTAGCAAACCAGGGTGCCCCTTTCCCACTGCCAGGTCGCAGCCCCTGCCAGCACCCCGAGGATGGTGCTCCCGCCCAGGCTGGATGGATCCTCACCGCTCACCTCTTGTGGATTTTCTCCTCCAGGTTCTCCGCACAGAAAGCTTTGACCTCATAGTCCACACCGCAGGCCTGGAAACCAGGAGGGGGAAGAGAAGGAGGCAGAGAAACCTCTTTGCACCCCCCCAAGAGGTGACCCCAACCAACGGTCGGTCACCACCGCCCGGTGGCACAAGGACGGGTGGACCTCACCTTCCCCGTGTCCTCCGGGCCTGGCTGCAGCGTGACGGAGCAAGGCAGGTTGGGGGGGATCTGAAGGGGAAAGCGGGGTTAGGAGCGGGGCTGGGACTCCCATCCCCGAGCCGGCTTTTTGCCCTGGAGACCCACGGCATCACCCGCTCGGCTGCGGGGCCGGGCGCCGCATCCCCTCCCGGTGCTGCCCCGGCTTTTCCCGCTGCCGCCAGCATTTCCCCTTCCTGCCCGCGGCGGGTGGGGGGACCAGCCAGGAAGGATTTCCTAATTTTCCTAATTGCATTTCCTAATTGCATGCTGCCCTTTTCCTTCTGCCCAAATTTCAACCCAAGTCCCGCTCTGCATCCGTCCTGGGCAGCGGCTCAATCTCCTCAGACCCAAAACCCGAAGGGTTACAAAAAATACATGATCTTCGGGGGGGGGTGGGTGTTAATCTGGGGGTTTTAGAGGAATTAAGATTGTTTCGCAGCGGGTCAGGGCCGTTTGCGAGCCCGCAGGGCTCAAGCCTGGAAAATGCCACCAGGTCCCCAGTGGCTCCGGGGCCGGCTGCCATTGCCAAAGCTGCGACGGGGAAATTGGGGGTGCGGGTGCACTGAGGGGGGGCCACCCCCACCCCGTTCCCCGACAGAGCTGCCTAGGCTCTGCTTCGCTTTTGGGGGAGCACGCCAGGATGGTGTCACTGCCCCGGTCACGCTCAGGACACGGACCCCCTGTGCCGGCATGCACCCTGTGCCTCAGTTTCCCCACCGGTGGCTGCTTTTTGCTCCTGCCTTTTAAGATCCGCTAACAAAAGCTGCATCTTCATCACGGGTGGCAGCATCTCACCCCCAACCACGACGCTACGTTGCCGGACGGGACCCCGATGTCCCCAGGGGGGTGTCACCATCCCCTCCAGCAGCAAGGGAAGAGCACCCAGGAGCATCGCCACCCGCTGCCGCCCTACCTCGAAGGTGAAGGGGTAGGCATGCTCGCCCAGCTTCTTGATCAGCCGCTCCTGCAGCCGCGTCAAGGGCTTCTTCTCCTCGGGGACCGGGGGGAAGGCCTGGGCATTGGCCACGAAGAGGTCCTTGCGGAAGGTCAGCCCCAGCACGTCCAGGTCCTCGCGGCCGTAGCGGAAGGCGCAGGTCAACGTCACGAAGACTGGGGAGGGAAGTTGGTGGCAGGGTGGCATCACGGTGTGGTGACATCACGGCATGGCTGCATCATGGCTCATCCCGGTCCCAGCAGCACCGGGAAGCGGTGGTGGCTCCCAGGAGGTGGCACGGTGGGGAGATGGGGACGCAGCCCGGGGACCAGCCAGATGCACCTCGGGGTGCCCACCACAGGACCCCCAACCTCTGCAGGACAGGGGACCCACCGCGGGGACAGGGAGCTGGAAAACGTCACCCGAGGGCCCAGAGATGCCAACGCTGGGGCAGGACCGTGGGGGGACACCGGCCGTCCTCTGCGGTGGTGTCACCTCCACGGCCCCAGGCACGAGGGACCCCGCAGGGAGCCGTTACCTTTTCTCTCCTTCAGGTACTCGGGATCCACCAGCACCACTCCGTCTGCAAGGGAACACCGCAGGGTCAGGGGACACGCCGGCAGGGACGGGGGTGACACTGGCAGGGATGGGGTGGGGGACACGCTGGCAGGGTCAGGGGGACATGCCCCCCCCTTTATACAGAGGCATCGCCTCAGAGCTGCCGGCCGGGGCTGGGGGGGACACGGTGGCAGGAGGGGGACAGGTTGCACCCGCCGCACGCAGGGGACAAGCAAAGACACGGGGGGGTGCACCGGGGACGCCGGGAGCCCTGCGGTGCCCAGCTCCTCATGTGCAGCCACACGGCTGCCACCGAAGATGGACGTATCTCAGCATTTATAAATATTTTTTTTAATTTATATATACTTTTAAAGCCTTCTCTCCGCAGGGTGAGAGAGAGGCGGGATTCGGGCTCTGCCTCCCAGGGTAATTAATCCACGGAAGCTGCAGGCATCTTAAATGAGTAATAAAATGCGAATATTATTCAAAACCGGCTGTTTTCTGACTCCTCTGGCGCGGGGGCTTCTCCAGCGGCTGTCCCTTAGGGATGCAGCCAGTGCCAGCGGATGGGGCGTCCCCGGGGCATCTCCCGGGGGGTCCCTGCTCCCCAAAAACCTTTCCTCCCACTCCCGCAGGCTCAAGCGAGCCCAGCCCACCCTGGCGAGTCCCCCCCACCCAAACTGAGTTCCCCCACCACGTACCCACGGGGTCCACCACGTCGATGTGATCCACGAAATCCCTCTTCCCCAGGTAGACGGTGAGCTGCGGAGAGGGATGGGGGGGGTCAGGGATGCCCAGAGCAGCCCCCCGGGCCCCTGTGGCCGGATCCGTGCTGGCAGAGCTCTGGGGGTGTCCTGGGGTCCCCCCGTCTGGTCACCACCCCCTGGGGTCCATCACCCCCACGGTGCCACCCTGTCCCCGTGGCACCCAAAAGCCAGCCACCCCCCCCCCAGCCCAGGACCCAGGCAAAGCCTGGAACCCCTCCAGATGTCCCCAGACCTGGTGGCATCTGGAGGCGCTTGGTATCTGGGGACATTTGGGTCAAGGTCAAGCCTCAGCTGGCACCCCATGGGCTTGTCCTCATGGGTCTTGCCGGTGGGGCAGGGCTGAGCCCCATGGCGTCACACTCCTGGCTTTCTCCTGATGGGAAAACTGAGGCACGGGGCACAGACGCCTCACCCAAGGGTCAGCAGGAGCATCCTCCCTGGGGAACGCCGGGGGATGCCAGGCATGATGGAGAGGAACACCAGCTCCAAGCTGGGGGTGAGCCCCGGTGCTGGTGCACGCTGCCGCCGGCTCGGACGGTCCCTGGCTCACCGGCTCGGCATCCCCGGCACCGAATCTGATTTGCTTCCTGCCGGCAATCCCAGCTGGATCCCGGCTGGAGCTGCTGAGCTCCCCACCCCAGCCTCATCCCATTAGGTGATTGAATAAATAAGCCTTTCCCTCCAGCGCAGGGCAGGCAGGAGCAGGCAGGAGCCGGCAGCGTGACTCACTGCCCCAGGGAGCTGCCAGGCACGGCGTGACGCTGCCAGACCCATGCTGGGGCTGCCTAAAAACCCCACGGGCAGGGCTGCCTGCGCCCCGCCAGCCGTCTGCTCAACCCCACGGGGAGGCTGCAGGCAGCTCCATCACCGACTGAACCCCCTGACCTTGGGCAAGCCCCCCCTAACCCTGCCGTGCCTCAGTTTCCCTTCCTGATGGCGTGGCAGGATGCTCAGGCAGCGAGGGGCTTGCAGGGCATCTGGGTACGTGCCCGTCCCCGCCCCAACCCCGTCCTGGCTGTGCTCGCAGGATTTGGCAGGGGGTCACCCCTGGAAGCACCCAGCACCCCGCTTCCCCCCCATCTCCCCGGGGAGCCACCGGCCTCCCGCTTACCTTCCCGTTGGGACTGGCTTTCTTAAACACCCTGCAAAAGAGCAAGGGGGGGGGGGGATTAGCGGCGGGGACACAGGGCACCCATGGGTGCTGCGGGATGCGTTTGCATCACTCCAGGGTGACACCGGACAGGTGACGGTACCTGACCCCAGACGGCACTGGGGAGCCTGGACGTTCCATCCCCGACCCTATACACCACCGGGCAGCAGCCAGCCCCAGCCCCCTGCCTCAGTTTACCACCCGGGTGGCGCGTTGGGGCTGGGAGGGGGCCGGCGCGGAGGCAGGGCCGGACGCCTTCCCGCAGTGCGGTTACGCCAGGGAGGGGTTTGGCCCCTTGCCTGCAGCGGGCAGAGCGTCCCGGCAGCCTCCTGCCCTGGGGGCCTCGTCCTTGGGGGGGTCCCTGCACCGGTCTGTCCTGAGCGGGACGGGATGCCCAGGGGCTGCGCGGCTCTGCTGCTGGGCGAGGTGCTGGGCAAGGTGCCGTGCAAAGTGCAGTGCAAGGTGCCACGCAAAGGCGCTGCCGTGCAAAGTGCAGTGCAAGGTGCCATGAAAGGGCCCTGCTGTGCAAGGTGCTGTGCAAGGTGCCACGCAAAGGCCTTGCGGTGCAAGGTGCACTGCAAGATGCCATGCAAGGTGCCATGCGAGGGCCTTGCCATGCAAGGAGCGGTGCAAGGTACCATGCAAAGGCCCTGCCATGCAAGGAGCGGTGCAAGGTACCATGCAAGGAGCAGTGCAAGGTGCAAAGCAAAGGCCCTCCTGCGCAAGGTGCCGTGCAAGGTGCCAGGCAAAGGCCCTGCCATACAAAGCGCAGTGCAAGGTGTTGTGCAAGGTGCTGCACAAGGTGCTGCACAAAGGCCCTGCCGTGCAAACGGCCGTGCAAGGTGCCATGCAATGTGCTGTGCAAAGCCCCTGCCATGCAACTTGCCATGCCAGGTGCCGTGCAAAGGCCCTGCTGTGTGAAGCCAGGCTTTCTGCAAGCCGGGGAACAGCAAGGCAGAGGGGCAGTCCCCGGCAAGCGGTACAGCCCCCCGCTCACGGCCCCCCCGGCACGTGGAGCTGCTCAGCCCCCCCAGGAGACAGATGTCGGTTCTCCAGCCCGGGCCGAGCGGTGCAGGGAAGGGTCCCTGGGCGGAGAAGCACCCGCCAGCGCAGCCCCGCTGGGTGCCAGGATCCGGCCAACCCTCGGCATCCTGGTGAACGAGCAGCCGCAGCCGCTGCCAGCTCCTTGCTCCGGAAAAACAGCGGCGTCGGGAAGCCAGCACAGTACATCGCATGGGGAAAGTGCCCAGATACCACCATGATGGGCAGCAGCCTGAAGCCTGCAGGCAGCAGAGCTGCATCCCAGCACCCAGCTGCCTTCCAGCACCTTCCTCTCGGTTTATGGCTTTAATTTGTTTCTAATTACTTGAAAGTAAATTAAAAACAAGGTTTGCGCCGCACACACAGGTATTAAAAAGGGGGGGTGGGGTGCAGCTGCAGCATTGCGGCACGGCAGCTCCCCCGGGGACGGGGACGAGCCCTGTGGGTGCCCGGGGAGCTGGCAGCAGCGTGGGACCACGGGGACACGTCACCCAGGACGGAGGCACCCCGAGGGATGAACCCCCCACCCACGTTTGCACCCGCTGTGGCCGTGGGGTGACGGTCCCCACCGTCACCTCTGCCCCACGGGACGCGGAGCGCACGGATGGATCCCAAAGCCACTGGAGAGGCGAGGAGAGACCAGGGCGCTCCTGTCCCCGCGGGCTTTCCATCCATCCTCCACCCCGGGGGATGCCGTGTGCTCCCCATGTGCTCCCCTCGCTCCCCAAAATCCCTCTGCAAGACCCCACGGAGCCACGGGGGAAGGACATGGGTCCGACATGCCAGCATGGTGTTGCGAGCGGCGGGAAAGCCGGAGCATCCCCAGTCTGCCCGCTGCAGGCAGGGAGAAGGCAGGGGCAGGCAGGGCTCCCTCGCCCGGCACTGCCTCATTTCGGAGGCTGTTCAGAGCCTGCCCTGGCACGAAGCCACCCGTAATGGGTTCTCCTCGGATAATCCCTCCTCGCCTTTAAATTCCATTAAAGCCATCCGGGAAGATCAGCGACGGCGGTTCGGGCTGGGAAAAACAATTCCCAGGGCGGCTGCTCGGCTCTGCCGAAATACCAGGGGCTGCTCCAGGCGCTGCCGGGATGGACGCCCGCCCCACAGCCAAGGAGAGCTGCCGGCATCCCGCTGCCTGCGTTTGCCTGTGCCCCGCTGCCTGCGTTTGCCTGCGCCCCGCCGAGGGGCAGGCAGGGAAAGCGGCAGCCGGTGGGTTTGCTCGGCACAAGCAGGGAAGGAAAACAGAGCGGTGCCGGTTCAGGCCAGGTCAAACGCGTGGTGGCCAAGCCGGGGGCGAGGCGGCGCGGGGACCATCACCGTGGGAATGGGGTGGGATGCACTGGGCAGCCACGGGCACCGTGCCGGGGGGACGCGTGGGCACACGCCGGGGAGGGTCCTTGCACGGCCGAGTGCCGGTGGCTCGGTCCCCACGCCGAGCGCAGCCTTGATGGGAGCATCCACGGACCATCCTCGCACCTATGCCAGGGTGACCATCACCTCTGAGCCTGGGTGCTGGGGTGACCCTCACCCCCATGCCCACGTGTTGGCCCACGCAGGAGGGACAGCAGTGCCAGGAGCGCTCCCGAGCACCAGCAAGCCCCAGCACCAGCCTCGCTGGCCAGGCACAGCGCCGGCGCTCGGCACGGCACAGCCCTGGGCTACCAGGGTCGTTCACTCCCCTGCTCCCATCGTGCCCGGTGGCACTGTCACCCAGCAGGCATCACCACCACATCCCCGGGGACCAGAGCACCCGGCAGGGCACCGCTCGGCTCTGCTTGCCGGGGAATAGGATGTGGCCCACGCGGCCAGGAGGAAGCGGCGTTGCTCCTTCAGGGAGCAAATTTCCACCATCCCTGAAATCCCAGGGAGATTGCGGGAGGCAGCTGGGACTCCCGGGACCGGAGCCGCTCTCCCCAGCCCTGACGGGGAAGGGGCTCAGCGCAGAGGAGATGTCTTCTGCTGGAGACTCAGGAACTGGGAGAAGGAGGGAAAAAAGGGGATTGCTGAAATTCAGCATTCCCTCAGAGAGAAAATGCCTGGTTCTGCCGGGAAAGGGCCCTTCTTTCAACTGCTTCCAGCACAGCCGCCTCCTCCGGCAGCAGCTCCCACGCCGGGGAAGCCCGGGCAGGAAGAGGAGGTCAGGGGGCTGGGCAGGGTGCTGAGCCGAGGCTGGAGGAGGGCTGGGTGCTGAGCTGCTCCGGCAAACCCCTGGCATCACCCACCCCAGAGGCAAGAGGATGCTCTTACGCTGTGCATCAACCCCCCCGCCTTGTTGTGCCTCAGTTTCCCCACGTCCCCTGCCCTCGCGCGTCTGCAGAAAGAGCAGGGAGTGACCGCCTGGAGGGGGGTACGGCCCTTGACCCGGGGAAAGCGGAGAGCACAGGGACACTCCGGCGCGGAAAACCAGCGAGAAGAGGAGGTCAGGCTCCCCCGTGCCAATGGGGCGGCTTCACCCCCGCGCAGGCTGTCGGCAGGGCCGGTGGTGGGGAGGGGCAGCACAAGTGTCCCTGCATGTCTGCGTCTCCGTGTCTCTGTGTCCCAGCATCCCTGCATCCCCACATCTCTGCATCCCCAATCCCTGCATCCCTGTGCCCCTGCATCCCCACATCCCTGCACCCCCGCATCCCTGCATCCC
>WAAD01026985.1:10953-31029 GCA_013389945.1 Fregata magnificens | reverse complement strand
TTTTAATGGGATGGTATGCTGTTTGGAGAATACTTTAGACACACCATTTATGTCACATGTATGCAGAGAGCAGTGGAAGCCTTGGTTTATCTGCAGACATCTTCAGACATAATAAATCATGTGTTAAACTCTATTTTGGTTAAAAAACTCCTTGAGGTATCTGGATTTAAGAGGGATTTCCAAGTAGTGAGTAAACTACAGGCATATTGTTCTGTAGAGGTGACAACACCATGAGAGCACTAGCTTACCATCAGCAGTGGCAAATCCTCCAAAGCAAGATCAAGGTCACCCAACTGCTGCAGGGCAGGGTAAGCTGCCACAGTTACTTTAGGAACTGAAAATGCAGGGTGCGTAGAAGCAACATCCACCCTCCTGGCAAGTTGTGACCGGAGTACCCCTGGCATGTTTTATAAAAGTCGGTAGTCCGTTTGAACCCTAGGAGTCTCTCCACCATTACATCTCTCTTTACGTCACCTTTAACTACAGCCCCGTGGGCATTAAGAAAAGCTTAAATCACAACTTCCTACTGATTACTGGGAGCAGTCTGCCACCTACTGCCTATACAAGCTCTCTGCGTTTGCAGCTTTCCACCTAAATCGTAAGAAAGCTTGTTTTAAATGGGATTTAGCCCACTTCGATGCTTCAGAATCTGGAGCCAAATTCATCTTGGATGTTAAAAGGCCAGTTCTGCTCTTCCAGAACTAACTTCTTTTTTAAAGGAGTAGAAAAGAGATTATTAACAATTTTCTTCTAGATAACATATGCAGGAAGTTGATAGGTTAGTGTCAAATGAACAGATCTTGCTGCCTCAGAAAATATAAGACTTCACTACACACTTGGCTCAGGGATTAATCAGTAATTTTTTTGACAGACCAGAACTCCTATTCAGTCATATTCAATGGCTGAACTTCAGAGGATGATTACATTTTTCTGACCTTCCGTTAGTCTGTGTTCATCTTAATCTGTGCTTATCCTGTAGTCAGCTAATGCAACAGAACCCGTAAATGGAAGAACATGAGGAGAAACGTCTTTGATCAGTCTAGCTGTTGATTACAGGCTTAGCTTTGCTATATTCAATTTCCATGCTGACCACAGACTTTCTACCAGCATTTTCTCACTTCTTGTTGATAACAGTGATGAATCCATCCCATCATATCTGGCCACTCAGTCTGACACTGGGAATTTCAGCTAGGGATTTTTCAACATTTTGTCATCTGAAGTCAAATGCTGTTGTTACACATAGATGCAAGCTTTCCATCAGAAGTCAATGAAAGACATACTGTTCTAGAAGCAGATTTTTCAGGCCTAGCAAGCTTGAAACTTTGTAGTTTTCTAATTTCGGGAAAATCTAGAACATAAAAATTCAAAAAAACCTAAGCTATTAATGGATAAGACTGTAGTAATTTGAGAAATGTCTCATGGCAAGGAAATTCCCACCTCCAAGTTTTCCTCCAAGGTCTTGTACTAGTGTGACTACTGAAAATTATGATATACTGAAAGCAAGTTAACTGATGCAACAAATTTATACTGCTTTTAATAGTAGTAATCACATTAAAAAAGGAATTTCTTGAGGTACCTGAAGTTAATGATCAGAAACCGATTAGTAACTTTGTGTTGCCTTTCATAGTACAGAGCAATGCTGCTTGAAGTATATTCAGACAACACAAGAAGAAGGGACAGACAAGAGTATATATGAGACAAAAATAGCCAAAGGAATGTGAAGATATGCAATATACTTGCAGCCACCTCCTGGAAATCCTCACCTGTGTGATTACTCATCACACATGCATAGTTCATTGACTCTGATCACTCACACTGAGAGTACTCGCATAAGCAAAGGCTTGCAGAGGTAGGTCCTCGTAGATGGTAAAGGCATGAGCAGTGAAACAAAGAACTGGTAAGATGCAAACATCTCAAATTTTGGGCAGGGGTATTAAGTATCTCTAGGAACTTGAGAGGAGGAAATAAATCCCCCCTAGAGAAAAAAAAAACCCACAATGAAACAATCATATTCTGCATTGGGATGCCTGAAGCCAATAGCTATCAGAAGCTGAAAGTAAAAGGAAACTGAATCCCATGTGATGAGCTTGTTACAAGTTGGAACACTGTCAAACCCCGCTTCAGTTTTTTTAGTTTTGCTTTTAATCAGCAAAGCCCATGCTGTGCCCCTGTTTACTGGTTGAACTAAAATAAATTTAGGGCCACGAGTGAACGGTTTGTCTTTTATCTGCCAAGTGCTGAGTCATCACTCTGTGCTTCTGTTGAAAGCTATATTAGTGTTCCTAAAAAAACTGAGTGCACCAGATCTCTAAGGACTGGTCAGAGAGAAAACCAAGTTATACTCAAAGACATAATTGCTAGCCACCTTTACAAATAAAAGAGCAGAAAATAAATAAATAAAATACTTCAGTTTCTCTTAACGACTACCAAAACGCTTAGTTTATTCAAATGCAATAAACTAACAATTCACTTTTAGGCTATTTCTGTATAAAGTATGTTCTACACCTATCTTGACTTCAGTCTTACTTGTACATAGAAAAGTTTTCTTGTAAGGGTCAGGTTGCTTCAGATCATAAGATTCACATTGGAAGTAATTAAATCAGCATATCTGGTGTTATGCAAATAATAACCTCTTCATAAAAGATTCCGTTTGAACATGCTCGGTGCCTTTTTTGGTAACAAACCACTTACTTTGCAGATTGTGGGGAAAAAGTATCAGTAAAAAGCTTGAGCAATTATGAAATTGTTTTATACGTTCATGAATTTTATTCTTGACACTCCAATAGTGGAAGAGAAATAATGAACAATGAATTGTTGACATGGAATTTGGACCAAGAGCAGAAACAAAAGAATTCTACACTTGTATGATAGAGAATGTGTTCCTTTTCATGGCTGCTATATCACTTCAATTGGGGGACAGTTCAAGCATTTTTAAACATCTTAGTCTACCCTCGTCTCAATTAGATAGCATTTACTTGCTGGCCAACTAATTAAACAAGCATGCTAGCTAATTTCAGTTCACTGTTAAGTAATTTATCAAATAACTAATTAATTCATATAATCCAAACCTGTTTTATTAGTAGAATATAATTAAATATTTTCCAGAAATAAAGAGGTGTAAATAGGGATATATTCAAGTTTCTTTTCTTACATGCCTCTCTGCCTTACTCTAAAAATGGGACAGCAGAAGTTCAGGGAAATTTGGCCAAAACCCCAGGCATTGATAGTATCATTGCAAACTAGCACCAAATAAGATTACATAAGTATCCATATGCTTATGCTTAAAAACAACAGCATATGCCTTATATAGCGCTTGATGGTCACGATCTGTGTCAAAGCAAAGCAAAAGGAGTGGGAAGATAATATGGATAATATACTGCCTGAAATGGACGCTAGAAGTGGTGTTAACTTACTGTGTGCATTTCTGCCTTGCTTGTTGTGCTTTCTCAGATTCATATACTTCTGTTTCCATTAATTCGGCCAAAAGACCCAGTGATCTGATTACAATTTTAAGGATATTAAAGGCAAAATACTTTTTCGTCATCAGAAGCAACACTTCTGAAAGCTGAAATGCTGGTATCTCTGCAATACTGAGAAATTGGTAACAGACTCAATGATTCAGTCATAATGA
The DNA here is from genome assembly GCA_013389945.1 of Fregata magnificens. Taxonomy (NCBI): domain Eukaryota; kingdom Metazoa; phylum Chordata; class Aves; order Suliformes; family Fregatidae; genus Fregata; species Fregata magnificens. Next base: position 27,398 of record WAAD01026985.1, on the reverse strand, counting down.
GAAAACTGAAACCAGCAACAGCATGAGGAAAATGAAGGTGAAACTGTAAAGACCTAAGAAAAAAAATCTACCAACCCAAAAGAAAATAGAAATTTCCAAAGTCCTGCTTCTGCTTATTACAGAAAAAGGGAAAGAGCCTGAAAATTATGCTGACTGATGCTCTTTTTATGACTCAGTGTATCTGGCATTCTTACAGTGTAGATGTCATTCAGTAACAGGAAAGGCAAACTAATAGCTTCTCTATGTCCGCGGTTTGCAATGCAGGAGTTTAGCATTATTGCAGTATAATGCTACACTCTCCTTCTGTTGTTAACATGGATGTAATCTGATTATCACTGTAAATAGCTCATAATATGAGCTTGATAAGCACATCACCTGTGCCCATCTCCTCTGAGCCTTCTTCCAAGGACGTGGTGCATTGCCCGGTGATATTCCCCACTCTCATTCAGACCAGCACTAGTGATCACTGGTGTTGCACAGTGAGCTTAATACATTCATTTTGTGAATGACCAGACCTCTTGCCTGTGCACAATGAAGGTGAGAACATACGTCTATAGGGAATACTAGTGAGCAGTGAGCCCACCTCTGCAGGTTCAACCCCGTCATTTTGCTCCACAGGCTCCATCGTGTCATCATTTGCATGAGCACCAGCAATGATTCATGTGCCAAAGACAATGTCCGAGACGATCCATTTCTTAATCTGCTGCCTTTTCCTGCCAAGCTGAATGATCTGGTCCATGGTTCAGCAAAGAGTCTCCTCAGTGCGCTACCAAAAGGACAGCAGCCGCTCACCTCCGTTTATCTGGATCCTGCTTGCTCCAAATCTTGTTGGTGCTATAGGGACAAGGAGGTTGGTGACTTGTGGGCCAGCTGCAGCTTGTTGGCCCTGTAATGCCAAGGAGACTTGGTAGCTGCCTGTCCTGACCTACAGGCTCTGGTCTATCCAACAGGTCCGAGATGGCAGGAGGGTTTAATGTTTTAATACCAGATTTACTTATTTGAAGATATTTGACATTACACTGGATTTTTATTTAGAAGAGTGATATAGCATTATGCTGAAATCACAACAAAAGCATGATATAACAATTGTAATATACAGTAGAATCACAATACAAACTGATTCCCCATGCCAGTCTTTTTATGCTCCACTGTCCCAAAGAGGGAGGTTTTGTCCTAATTAGAGAGGTCCCAAACCATGGATTGAATAAAAAGATAGTCTGGAAATCTTTAGATGGCCTGCATAGTGAGGCATTCTTAGTATTTCTTTTCCTAGCAGTTCGCGTTCTGCTGCTTAATTTGTAAGAATGAATGTTGTATTTTTTTCCATGTTAAGTCCTGGCTCTCATTTTAGCCAGTACTTCTGAAGGACAAATCTTGTAGCTCACTGAAATCAAGTCCTGAAAGTTGTCAGGGGGAAAAGGAGAGCCTACATAAGGTTGTGAGTTATCTGGAGATTCAGAGTCAAGGACTCTAGGGTAATTGTGCATGACCTTTCAGATCTGAGATCTCTCTGCATCGAGGAGGAGGCACAGCTCACTTGAAACACCTCCCAGGATCAAGGCTTCTTCTGGCTCCATCAGGAGTTTCAGGTGTAAATGGCAATTAAATCAGATGTACCTTGCGCCATCAGTGTGTGACATGCCAGCTGTGCCGTGCAGGAACAGGGTGGCCTTGTGTGCCATCCTTCGTGGTGGGAAGTTACGCCAAGATGTAAAGCTACATGTGGTAATACAGTCTAAAATACCATCGCTGATGATTTTTAGGCATTCTGACTGAAGTGATGTGAAAGCAAAGCCACTACAGTTAATTTTCAATTTTCCATGTTAAAAAAGGGACAGGGGGAGAGAGCAGCCTAGTAAGAATTTTCTGATTCTCTGAGGCACTGTGGGCAAGGTTAATAATTCCTGTTTGTTGCTTTGTTCAGAATTATATTCATTAGGCATTAGAATCTCACTCTTACTTCTTATTCTGGGATTTGACCCCAGGCTGGGGAATCAGAGGATTAGTACTCACTTTTCCTCTATATGCTGTACAGGGTACAGTGGGGAATCAAGCATATATAAGTGACTCCCTCATAACTCTCGCTGATGAAAACTGAAGTGCTTAAGCAGAGAACCTCTTGCTTGGTTTTCAGAGGTCCTTTTGGTTTGGATGACCAAATTTAAATACCTGGAAGGCTATATCAGCTATAGATACGTTCAAGGAATCTCGCTGTGATTCCCTGAGTAGTTCTACCAAAAAAACCCCTCTGACTGAATTTTGCTACTGTCCCACTAATTCAATCTGCTTGTGAAAAATTTTGAACGGTGTTCAAAATCACTTTTTTGGAAGCACTTTTTTCTTTTTTGTTACCTTAATTGCCGAACATAAATCTTGGCCACTCTGTCAACCTCTAGTTTCTCAAATCAGTAGCATTCCTATTCCTGAGCCAGTGTTTAAATTCAACTTAGTTCTTTCCACAAGGATCAACCTTTAACAGATAAATTAACAAAGAAATGGACAATTAAAAGTCTTAAGTGTTTGAATTTCATAAGGTAGGAGCATGTTCTCAAATACGTAAAGCATGTAAAACATGGCATGGCATGGTGTCACATAGATCAATACATTGAATAAGCCTGCAATGTACACTATCATCTGCTTTGGTTCTATAAAAAGAGACAGGGAGAGAATCAAATAGCAATTTTGCTTTTTTACAGGGGGAGTGTTTTTGCTGAGAGATACATGATTTTTAAAGCTTGTGCTAGGATACTTGGAAATTATACACAAGAATTTACAGAAAAAGAAACATTAATGTACTTTCAACCAGTCAAATATTAGAAGCAGAAGGATGTTGTGAAAATAAATCAATTCATGTTCCTGGACTCAGGACTCAGATAGCGTACTGAAGAATGTCACAGAAATGTCAATATGGAAATTAATAAATCTGGAGCTTGAATAATAGAGTTCGTATAGCATACACTACGAAAATCTTGGGCCAGCAAACCATGCAACATGGACAGAACACAGTATTGCATACATGTTGATTCAATGAGTCCTTTCACCTTGTGGAGGGAATAATGCAAAGTTCCCATAGAAAAAAAAAATGGTAAGTAAGCATGCAACTATTTGCAAAGACAATCCTCATCTTCTGGAATTTTCTAACTCTTAAAGTCTTTTGGTTTTATAGTCTCAATATTGCACAGCTGTTTATGTGTGTAGATGTATAATTCTCTAGGTTTATTAAAAAAATCCACATAATTATGATGTGGGATTATATCATATACCACCACATCCAGATCTGCAATGCAGATCTCTGACAAGAGAATTAACAGTAAGCAGCAACAGAATGAAATTGACATCCACTAGAGAGTATCTTAAATACATTTGGGCATTAGGTTTCTCAGCTGGAGTCATCCTGGAGAAACTGTAGGTTCTATTTTAGCAGACTATTGTGGGTACTGCTTCTTTTGCCCTGTCTTTTTCAGTCTGTTGCTCTGTTAAGCCCTTTCTCCCTCTCCTTGCTTCTACACTTCAATCTTCCTAGCATCCTGTGTTGACTCAGCTCCTATTCCTCACAGTATTCCTCAGCTCAGTCCCTGCCTCCTTCCCTAGCTATTCCCAGTCTTTCCTCTCAGCTACTTGTATCATTAACAGTGTTTCCCTATGCCAGATCTAGGTGTTTCTCTCCTTACTCTTCTCCTTTTACTTTCCCTCTTCTGTGGGTTGTCTGTATCAGTCTTCTTGAGAAAAAGTCCTCTTCTCCCTACATAAGTGCTTCCTCTGTTCATAGCATATTTTTTTCAAATTTTCCAAAATCGTAGCCTCACAGCTCTTCCTATCTTCCCAGTTCTCAGGTATGGCCTGTTGAAGCTAACTGGTCATGCCCCTTCTCCCCTCTCAGCTGTGCCAAGATCCTTATCCATCCTATGATTCCCACATGCAAAACCCACTCCTACCACACTGTCCTCAACTAGCACCTGTTCTCCAGTTCCGGTCTTCCTTCCTTACGCTCTAATTTCTTCTTCCTCTAGGCCCCTTGCCTTTCTCACAGTCTACTCCTTCTTCAATGCCTCTCTGTGTTTTAGGCCATTCCACTGCACGGGCTGTGTGTCAACAGTGGGAAGACAAAAAGACTGGGACATCTTCAGTACCTTCTATCACAAAATTGTCCCCAAGAGCCAGGTATTTCAAAGAGCAATTTACCTTAAGCAGGCTTGCAATACTACGATGAAGCGTCCTCAGGATGAACTAAGTATTTGGAAATTTTCATTGTCATATTTTATCAAGGTTTCCACTGAACATGTGTGAACGGAGCTTTTTCAGATGTACGCAACCTGGCTAAATGCAGTCAAAAGAGAAGGTAGTTATGGACTTTTTCTGTGAAATGGTTGCTATTTTCTTTTACATGCAATAAACAATGTATTTCGCCTTTACTTTTTCCTTTGAAAAAATATAACCACACATTTTTAAACAATGTAATTCTGTTAATAATTGTCCATTGTCCATTCCTATTAAGATCCATGAAAAGACTCACTGTACTATGAATGACATCTGAGATATTAAGTAAATCTATTACATTCACTGTACTTATGCCAGATGTACCCACATAAACTACTAAGACTGGATAGCAACTAATATTGAAACCTATCTATTGGAAGGTAAGAGAGTTAAAAGATAATCTGTAAATTATCTTCAAGAGACACACCAAAAAGACCAAGTTATACATGGCTATAGGTGGATGAAGAGATCAGAAGTTAATACGGCAGTATTTACTGCACATATGTCAATGCCAAAATGAAAGGATTATCCAAACAGAAGAGAAGGGCTTATTGCCGCCAAAAGCAATGGTATGAATATGAATAGAGTTTAGCATGAATCGCTGTGTTGAAGATGCTCCTTATTAATAATTCAACAAAATTCAGTAACAGTATCATGAAGCTAATTAGCTTAGGCTGCAGTTATTATCATGCCATTAGCTGAGATAACAAACAAGTTATCATTTAACGAGTCTATCAGGAAATACAGACATAGTAATAGGGAACATCCGGAAGTTACCTTTTAATTAATCTCTCAGAGAAGATAAATTATCAATATTATCTGCATTTATTTTTAGACAAAATATGTCAAGATACATAAAAATTTGATGTGAGCTTTGAACTGCTGGCAAATTGTCAGCATAGTCTTAATGCACCTTTGGTATAACAAAGAGTAGAACAAAGACTGATCCAGTAATGTGGGTCTGATTCCCAGAAAGACCTCCATGTAACCTGTATTTTGGCATCTGCAACAAATTAGGAGTAAAAGTGACAAGATTCACGAGAGAGGTTTTCAAAGGCATCTTACTTTCTTGGTTGCAGGTGGGACTTGTACACTTACTTCCCCCTTGTCCCTTTGAAAATCTTTCTGTTATCCTCTATCAGTCAAGTCCTATAATTAGGCATCAAAATATTATTGTTGTTGTTATTTGGTGACCTAAAAAATACAATTATTAAGCATATTCCCCTCTTAATTCTCCTAAATTTATACTAAGCTGTGTTGTACCACTTAGATACAATCTTTAATAAGACTGGATAGATCCCCATCACTTTATGGCAGAAAAACAGTAGTCGGTTTCAGAGTGGATGGTCCTGCACCCTCCTACACTGTAAATATGTTGTGCCTAAGAAGGTGAAGTAACTATTCCCTTTTCTCTAGGAACTTATTTTCTTGTAAGACAAGGAAGGGTGGAGGAATCTCTCCCTTCTCCAGAAAGCTGACACAAAACTGCCCCATCACTAGACACAGTACTGGGAAAGGGAGTTAATTTGTCCTTTGCTCGCTGCATGCAGGATGGGTAGAAACTTGTTCTCTGTTACTGCTATAAACCACAATATATTTGTTTTAAAGATAATAGGAGCTGTGCTATTATAGGTTGTATTTACAATCATCGTATTTACTGTTGCTGCAAAGAATCCTAGCATTGGCTCTCTACTCTATCTGTACTGTAGTGTGCTTGAAGAATTCAGCCATCCTAAACCACAGTCTTTCAGATTAGGTGCTGATCACAGAAATAGCCCAGTGGAGTGTTAATTATTTAGTAGTGGACTGGAACTCTTCATTCCTTCTGGATTTTAATAATTGGATGGTAAGGAGAGACCTTGTTCTCTAGATTGGAGGTGGCCTGAACTCTTTTGCAAATGACAGTATTTAAACTGACAAGGTCAGATTGACATTTGCAGTTCTTTTTCAGATGAAAGGTCTAAAAGTAATGAAGATGGGTTCACTTCTCCAAAATGGATTGAAGCAACTTAACATTTTACCTTTCAGGAAGGCATCAAAACTGTGTTTTGTTATTCTTATTTTAATAATGCGAATGGCTCTAATATGGCTCCTGACTCTGTCAGTGACTGGCAAAACTAAGGGTGAAACACTACCTGTGTCATAGCTAATAATAAAACTGCCATTGACGTTAATGGAGTGAGGATTTTGTTCACTTTCTTTTTAATAGCTTTTAATAATAAAATTGTAAACTTTAAAATTGGAAGATGGTGTTAAAAATACAATTTTTGTATTCCAGGCTTTCCACAAACCTTTAGGTAAACAGGAAAACAAAGCCGTATCTCTAAAAATATCCAATAGTATCATCTCACAAGAAAAAAATGACCAAGAAAACTAGAATGCTGTTGTCTGCACACAATTATGATTTCACACATGCTCTACAATTAAACAGCTATGAAATCCTGATCTACTTTCATTTCTGAAAGGTATTTTACCATGTTGCACCATATCATTTCCATAACTTCCTGCCTGAACTGTTAAACATACCTTTCTTGTTTGCTTTTTCTCTGAATAATAATTTCAAAATTATTATTCTACTTTCTCTCATATTTTCTCACCCTTAATCTGTATCCTCCTTTCATCATTCTTCTGCATTATAACCAAAGTTAACATCACTACTTACACAAAAGCATGTCGAAAAATAGAGATAGTGTATAAAGGAAAACAGACAGGTAAACACATAGTTTATTACTGAAATACTATCTTGAGCTGAATGAATATGCTGAAATATAATCTATGCTGTCTGATTAAAACCTATGAAAATATTGATTCCTAGTTTGTTACACCAATTTCATTATGCAAATGTCATTCTTTGGTCTCAAGTAAAAAACATCTAACAAGCTGTTGCTTTACTTGCTGTGTTTTACCTACCTATATTAATAACACAAAAAAAAGTACTAACACAAAATATAACCCCCCTGAACAAAAAAATCCTCCAAGCCAACTAATCAAGAACACAAAAAAATCCCTCCCAGCCCCTTCAAAAACTCTTCCATGCACTCTGCCAAAGAAACTCTTCTGAATATCACCTCCCTCTGAAATTACATTTCTGCAATTCCTAGTATGTTAATAAAACATTAAATCTTTTTTTCTCCTTCAAAGTTCTGTGACCAAAAGTAATTTATCAGCTTCCCCAGAGTACTGTTATTTCCCATTAGTGCTATTTTACCATGGTTCCCCAGATTCAGAGGACTAGAGTTATCCAAAGAATGACTTATTAGTATTTAAATATCTTATGTAGAATATAAGACACGAAGGATAGTTTATATGACAATGAAAAGGATATTAAAAAATAGCAATATACCTCCTGTGATTTTAACCTTATTTTTTCTCCAAGATAATTAGTTCCAGTTATAATTTGTTCCTCAATTCTCTCTTCATTTGCAGTCCTTAAGAACACTATTTTAAAGGAAAGGCACGGTAAACTCATGTGTTCTAATGTGAGTCATATTTCAAAACATTTACCTCAATCTTTAGGCATTTTAAGGAGATCATGGCAAGCTGTTATAATGCTGCTGTAGTTTACAACATCTTTGGGAAATCTTATGTCTGGTACAGTATATGGGAAGTTGACAGAGAGCTTGAGTCATGTAACAACTTTCAAGGGTGGTTAGCCAACCACATAAATCAGTGGTTCAGCAACATTAATATGGGATTTAACATTATTTTTACAATCACACAAATAATATGCATAATTAAAAAGTGTACTTTGGTTTTTTTTATTTTTCGTGGCTTGATGATGTATATTCTCAAAAAGGAGACTACAGGTTAGTAACATTTTGTATGTAATTAAAGCACCTCTCTCGTTTGCTACATACTTCTGTGATGAGCATGAAACCAGGACCAGGCCTCAAAAACGCAGTACCGGGATGCCGAAGGAACGGCAAACTGGCAGCGCAGCAGCCTGTCCGCATCCCCAAAGTTACACAACACTCCAGGAGCTGGGCACTTAGGAAACTACCAACTCGCCCCAAACTAGTTGATCTAGCCTAGACCAACAGACTAAACTGTGTTAAAGTAGAACAGAGAGCACAAAGACGAGGACAGCCATTGACGGCCCCGGNCTCCCAAGGCCTGAGGTGACGGGGAAGGGAGGGGGGGGACTTTGCACCCCAGCGGCTTTGCGCATGGAGCCACCTTACCCCCCTCTCCCCCCGCTCCGTTTCCCGGCAGGGCAGGGGAGGGGGCAAGGGGCGGGAGGAAGGCGGGCGAGGCGGCTCCGGGGGCCGGGCCAGCGCGGCCCCGGGAGGTGGGGGGAGGGAAGGAGTATATCAGCTGACCGCGTCCCGTGACGGCCCCGGGCTTGACGGCGATTGCGTCGAGAGGGCGGTCTTGCTGCTGGAGCTAAGATGGCGGCCTCCAGCGCCAGACTCTGAGGGAGCTGGAGAGGTGTAGCGGCTGCCGCCTGGCCAGGTGGAGGGTGAGGGGCGAGGGCTCCGCTCAGTGGCCCTTCGCCCTTGTCGCCGGCAGCGGCGGGAAGCGCAGTGCTGGTGGGGGCAGGTCTGGGCAGCGCAGGCTCCCCGGCCAGGTAAATGCCAGCGGCNAGCGCTCTCTGCCGCCTGGGGGCAGATGCTTCCGCCGTCGAAGCCCCCCCCCTCCTCCGTGCCCCAGCCGTGGAGGGGTGAGGGGCGGGCATCGGGGGGTGCCCGTGGCCTGGGGCGGTGAGCAGCCGGGCCGTGCCGCCCTGATACCCAGGTGTGGTACCTGTTTTATTACAAGCCACTCTCAAGCCATTCTCTTCCTGTATCTCCCAGCAGAGGAGAGGCTGGGCTTTTCTCGAGCCTCAGCCTGCCTGGTGCTTCAGTGAACGAGCTCTGCACCTGATGCAGCTTCTGTAGCCGTGGGGCAGAATCTGTCCTCTTTCCTAGATGAGTACCAGTGTGTCCATTAAGAAAAGATACGTTATTTTTCTCCTCCTGGCCTCAGATCAAAATATACCCATCATGAGGTGCCTTGGGAAATAATTTATGAAGAGTGGGAGAGATGAGGAGGAGACTTGTTCTCACAGAGATGAGATTTTTATTTCTTTTTCGAGTGGTAGTAGTATGCCTGAAGAGCATGAGCAGAACTAATGTACCTTTCAGAAAATCTACCCTTAATGTGCTTATTTTTCCAAGAGTTTTTGAATTTGTCCCATGGATGCTGTTCACTTGCTTTTTATTTTCTGAAAGTCAAAACAAGTAGGCACACTAAATGGTTTTCTGTCTGCAGTGAGCTGCCAGCAGTCTTTGGGATAGATTTTCCTGTCAGGTGGTGTGGAGCTTGCACCTTGATAGCTGTGTTTCTACTGAGGGCCAAGTTCTGGGCCATNTTCAGCTTAGTTCTCTCAAGCTGAGGGAGTGTTTGAGCATGCTCCTTGGGGGGAAACATAGGCATATAAGTTTATTTGGAGTCTTCCTGTTAATGCACTTATTCTCTGCTCAGTGCCTGCTTTTGAAGTTAATGTAATCTGAAATGTATTTTCCCTTTTCCTCTTGTGCTCTTTCACAAATAGGATCTATGGCAGTGAGTCTGAGAAGATGAAGTTGAGTAGATAGCTGCTTTGTTTCCTATTACTTCGCAATGATTAAATAATACAGTATATTTCAGAAAATATTCCTTGTTTTAGTACTTAAGTTGTTTGAAGTCGAAGCCTTTTCTTGATAATTAGAAGATTGTCTACATAGCCTACTTGCATGTAGTGAGATACGTAGAAAAGGAGGAAGGCTGTCAAAGGGACTGCTAGTGACTCAAGTTTTGTCTTTGAATTGAGTTAGGAAGATGCTATTCAAACAGTCTGCCATGGCTTAGTTCAAAATAACAGGACCAGTATTATACATGTAAAAACTATGCTTGGCTCTAGCCTGCTTCAGTTTGTAGATATGCTTCTTGGTCTAATTCCTGCTTTCTGTAGGCAGCCAAGTGCCAGAACACATAACCAGAAATTACTGACTCCTTTCCATTACTACTGACAGTTTTTTCCACTTGCAACAAATTTCTAAGTGTTTGGAGACTCAGAGCTGAGTATCTGTCCCTGTGTAGTATAGACTTTCCAGGAAGTTGACTTTGTATCTTAGCCTTGCTGGAATAAATTTTTAAAAAGATTCATTTCATAGGTATTGCTCGCCCCTCTGGGTGTCATGTGGTATTTTTCATAGTTTCCAAACATGTATTCGTCCTGAGGGACTGAATTGCTGTGTATTTCCAGATTTTAAGCGATATGCTGGGGATTGGTCTTAATGGCTAGATCTGTATTTCAGACTGAGCAGGTGACTTCTTTTATCTTGTGTTTGAAGCCCAGTAAGTGAAGCTTACTGACTTAAATAATTCCTTGGCTGGCATTCAACTGTGTCTTGAAGCATTAACCTTCAACTGTTTAACATCTCAGTTTGCTTCTAAAAAACTGTTCTCATGCCAAAAAAACCTTAACAGTTATCCTGCCTCACTAATAAAACTTAAAATAGAACAATATTCTGAAGAAATATGACAAGATGGCTAAACTATGACTGAAAGGAGCACTTTTTTTCTTCCCCCCATTAGTGAGTAAACCCTTTTGTTCTGATACTCACCTGTGTAGCTGGTGAATCGTATTGGTTCATTGATACAGCAGAATGCTAATGTAGATGGAAAAGGAAAAAACAAGTGTGGAAGATTCTGGTTATCCTCAGCACTGGTCCTCAGTGAGGGAATGGGAGCAGTCAGCTGGAGGATGGACACTAGTGTCATCACCATCATTTCTGGTAGTAGTAAGGTTGAATTTCTCAGTCTGTTTGCATCCTGGACCACTGAGGGTGGCAATGCTGCTATCACTGAGGCAGGCTGCACTAATCCTCTTTTAAGGATCTGGTGGGTCTCATCTCTTTCTCCTCTGACAACAAGGGCTGTGCGTTCCTGCACAACAGATTAAGAAATCTCAGTTTCCACAGCTTATTAGGCTGTAGTACTTTAAGAGCAGAGTATAGTTTAGGGAAGAGGAAAAAGTATAGGGTTTGTTAAAAAGAATCTGTCTGAAGGCAAAACTCTGCTAGTTAGCATCCACAGCAGTGAAAGAGGCAGATGAAACCTAGACAGCTAAAACATTTCAGTGCTGAAAAAGTAATTTATTTAAATAATGCCTTTAAAGGTACAGATGAGTAGATGACTGGAAATCAGGCTCCAGACCTTTAAGCTAAAACGTAGGTATGTAGAACCACAGATTAACAGAACCTTGGTTTTTTTTTCAGTGCCTTGCTCTCATTTTTTGTCAGTTGGTCTCTTTTTATCCTCTTGGTATGTCTTTTCTATCTCAGGAAAGTCACACTTGAGCTTGATGTGATTATCTGTCCCTGTGTAGTATAAACTTTCCAGGAACTTTACCTTGTGTTTCAGCCTTGCTGGAATAAATTTTTTAAAAGAATTCTCAGTTTCTTATCAGCGTTTCTCTTCCACCTCCCCCCAGTGGAATAGAACAATGATCCTGTTTGAGGCTCTGAAGTGCTACCTTAGCATTGGTTAAACCTTCACTTAAAGATGTGGAAGCTTTGTAATAGTAGAGGAGTAATATGATCAGAAAAAAAGTTAATCTGAATTCTGCAGTAAACTTTGAACCTGTGTCCAAACTTCTGACTTTATTTAAACTGAGGGATACTTATGTGTACTTACAGCTATGCCTATTGCTTTGATGCCTGCAAGGTCACGGCTTTGTTTCTAACTCTTCAAGTGTTAGTTTGAGACTGAATTGTCTCTGTTTCCTGAAATAGATTCTGTTTTCCCAGATGGTAATTTTGTCTGAAGAATGTGAAATCCTGGAAAAGTGGAAAGTGTATGCAAGTTGAACACAGCTTGTGTAATATACCTATTCATGTAGCTTAAAGTCTGAAGCAGGGGGAGTCCTGGCAGCAGTTCAGGCCCTTTAATTTTAGGGGTTGCTATTTCTGGTACATGCAGTACACAAAAATGTGATTTCAACTTTTCCCCCAAAAGCTGTTTCACTGCTACTTACAGTACTACAAGAACCGAATAGGAAAGTATTGCTGAACTTCTGTCGTGTGAAAAAGCTCATTAAAATATCCAGGTATTGGGGGAGTGCTTTAGTTAGGCTCCCAAAAGACGTTGCAAGTCACGGACAATGTTTTGCCTGCAGGAGCCTCAGATTATTTGACTATACTTTGCATTCAGCATGCTCTCTCTCTCTCAACCAGATGAAACATGTTTATAAACTGCTACTTTCAAAGTACTTGTTGCCTCTGATCCAGTAGAAATAGAACAACTGAACTCGGTGTTTCTCTAGTATTAAACCTTTGAGAGCCATGAGTATGGGATATTCAATAGCTGTCCCGCAATATGTTCAAAATAACCTTTTAAGTTGTCATTTTCTATTAGGTACCCCAGGACACTAAGATGATCATGAAAATTGGGGCCTTATTGTCCTGGATGCTTTTATGAGTGAAATAAAAATTTAACTCCATTTTTGTGTCAAGTCAGTCAACTTTTTAAAGGTATCTCGAATACAGGACAAAGAGGTAAAGTTGACAATAATAAGGATGTTCTCTTATTTTGGGAAATTACTATATGACATGACTAAGCCCACTGCTATAGCTTCCACTGGCAATATGGCTAAACTTGATTAATAATAGAACCTGATGTGCTCTGCAAAATCAATGGTTATACTCTCTTGGGGACTAAAATTGCAATGTATCACGTTGTAGACAGTATAGTAAAAGTGATGCCATGCTGGTTCTCCAAGAATGAGTGAAGGAAGATAACTTTTTGTTTCTTCTAAAATGTCTTTGGCATGAACTATTTTTTCATCTTGCTCTTACTGTGGAACCAAAGACAACTGAAAAATGATTGCTGGACTTCAACATAGCAGCTCAGAACACTAGGCTATTGTTAGCCTTGTTCTCTGTTAAACTGCAGGGAAATGTGTACAAGAATTAATTGTCACTAGACTTTGGCATATATTGCCTCTGTGCTTGTCTTCTCAGTGGGAGAGGTAGTTACTGTCCAGAAGCACAGTGAGTAAAGCATCAAAGCTTAATGATTTTAATAGTTTTAATCTAAACAAAAAAGCAGCCCAGTGAATTTGTCTCTTCCATTACTTGTACAATACTTCATGTATCAGTATCCTGAATCTAGTTAGATGCTGGTGTTAAAATTAATGGAAGCTGCCGGTAGCTCATAAATGAGTGTTTCTCAGTTCTGTATTATTAAGGCTAGATGTTGGCAAGCATGAGAACATCTTGCCTTAAATACTCTAGAGCAGGTGGTGTTCAGGTCTGTGAGACTTAATAGAGCTGGTCGGAGGAGTCTGGTGTTGGTGAAGCTGGAATTACAGATAAATAAATCTTACAATCTCATACTTAGTGGAGCTAGTCTTATAAGCCTTTTATTTTATTTTTACTAATACATTAGTCAATGTCAAGAAAGTGGATTAAAAAGGGTGGTATGAAGATTGAGTATCTGGCACTTTGTTCTGAAAGATAACTTTAAAACACAGAATTATCAGATCTAAAGTGTGCTACTATACAGTAAGATCTCTGTAGTTTGGATAGAGTGTACCGTTTTGATGCTTATCCATGGCAATAAGAATGCAACATAGTTCTTAAACCAGGCAAAATGGAGAACTTCAAGAATAATGCTGTTGAATATCTTACCCCTCATGAAACTTTGCTTCCAAAAACTGGATTTAGAGAATTTAACTTGCTACAAGTCAATGGGGTATTAACTCTGAAAGCTTGACTCAAAGATTGAGTCATTGAAATACATAAATACTGCTTTTGTCTTTTTCCAGAGGCAGTACCACAAGTTCTCTTCAGTAGGTAGTGATGATTGTGCTGGCTCTTCACCTGAGGGAAGGAATTCTCAAGTTTGTTTCAGTCAGGCTATCCATTCTTCATGTTCATGACTACATAACTGCTACAGTCTTTGCTCAGAAAGAAAATAGCCTGAAGTTGTAGAGGGTACAGATTAGCAATAAGCTAATGTTACAGGTCATCCATCTCAAAATGAGAAATCTTCCTTTGCCAAATCAAGTAGAGTTAGCTGAATGTAAAAAGATAACTGGTATTGTAGTCTAACTTTTAGTGGGGTACTGACTGGGATTGGGTTACTTTAGCATTGCTTCAGGCAAGCTATGAATATGAATTCTTGCAGACTAGCTTAAGTGTGTGATGTTTTGGGGATGCCATGACATTAATGTTGTGAACCTGAGAGAGTACCAGTCTGTAATCAAGAGCAGGGAAGCCTGTTTTCACACATTTGAAAACAAAACTAATCCTGTAGCAGTAAACTGAAAGTGGCAGCTTCACTCTTGCAACTTAATCAGGGTACGTCCACTTAAGTCCCTTGTATATGTAGTAACAGCAAAGTGAAGTAAAAGGGAAGTTAATCTCCCAAGTACTCAACGTGCACCCGTTTCAATGATGGAAGACAGTGTTTAGTGTTCAGAAGCGTTCCTTAGAATGTAGCAGCTCCTAAAGCAATGATCTGGTCAAGCAGTTGTGGGCAAGTTTCAATAAATTCCTGCATGTGTTCAGGGAATAGGTATTCATGTGTGAAATAAGCATGTTGGGATGTTAGTGGTGGGATTGCTTAAACTTTTACAGCACAGGAAGGGTACTTAGTCAGCTCTTTAATCACAATGCTTGGCTAATAAGTTTCTCAACTTCAAATTCTGTTTCAGGCTGGAAAATAAGCTGTTCTATCTATCTAGATTTCTCCTTCCTGTTTATTTAAAAATCGCAATAGGAATCTGGCTTAGCTGGAGTTGTGGACGCAGGGTACTCAAATCATTTTGATATTACACAGTTTTCAGGAGTTAGGCGTTCTGGAGGTGATGTAAAATACACTTGAATCTGAATGTGCAAAGGTGCAGCAAAAGTAGTGTGATTGCAATAGTATGACAAATAATGGGACATAAATTGCTGTAACCTGGTACTGTTAAAGAGTAACTAGTGTAACAAAATCAGTGAGGAAGCTAATAGTTCGTGTTCGACTCCATGTGCAACTTAGTCCATGCATTGTTTGATAAACATAAGTATTCCTAATGTTCTTTGTCTGGAATTGACAAAGCAGTGACTTGAGTGTTTAAAAACAAAATCTTTTTATCTTGAAGCATATTGATGATTAGTGAACTTTGGTTTTAAATGAAAATCATGAGTACTAACAGGATCTCTCTTTTGTTTTCAGGTCTTGGCACAGAATGAATATAATTAGAGAAAACAGAGATCTTGCTTGTTTCTACACAACAAAACATTCATGGAGGGGAAAGTAAGTAGTTTAAAGTTTGTTGGTGTTTTAAATGTTTTGTGACATTTCTCCTCTCTGTTATTAGATTTAACTGCATAGTTCCTGTGTTGATGGATGAAGATTGAACTAAAGGCTCCTGCTGCTCACTCTCTGAACTGAATGTATCTTCACTAGAATCAATTTGGATTTTAAACTTTGTGTTTTAGCCTTCCTCTGCACATGTTCCCACACTTCATTGTAGCTCTGAAATGGACCGCCTGACTTACTCAGCTTCTGAGTCTCTCGAACTTACTATATAAAGCACTAATTTTAAAGTGGAAATGCTTCTTCTTAGAACAGGTGCTTGGAGGAGTAGTGTCTTACGTACTTTAATAGATGAGGGTCACTAGTCCATGCATATACTTCACATGTTGTGTAGTAAATTATCTGTTAAACTACTAACTGAGATTATTTGAAGACTTCTGTTACTGGAAATAAACTTCATCTCTAATGGGGGTCTCGGATCTAAAAATGAATTTTCGGTGATGCTTCTGTCTGCAAAAGCTGGGGAACTTCTAATAAAACTATCCATTAAACTATCATAACTGGTATCTGTTATACTGTGTTTGAAGTCAGCAGTTATGCATATTTTTTTAAAGCTTCATTCTTTGGTATCCTTACCCCTTGTTCCTTCTCGTATGCATAGTGGTGTTGTGGAACTGGGATTTTTGCCTTGCTACCTAAACATCAACAGAACAAAGAGGGTACATTGCACCTCAGGAGCATGAGTACTGCTTTATTTTAATGACTATACTGAGAGGTGATGTCTGAATCTGTTTGAACAGCAAGTTGAAACTGGCTTTTTTTTGACTGGCTGTCTGATAGATACTTCATGAATTCTTCCTATCGAAGATTGGGAATGCTGGGAAGGAAAGGAGGATGGGATTGCAAGGAGTGGCAGC